>PNEQ01003354.1:164249-218435 GCA_003012365.1 Medauroidea extradentata
TCACGACGGCCACAGAAAGCAGTAGGCACAGTAAACTTGTAGCAAGCAGCTGTCACTCACCTAGGCTTGGTAGTCACGACGGCCACAGAAAGCAGTAGGCACGGTAAACTTGTAGCAAGCAGCTGTCACTCACCTGGGCCTGGTAGTCACGACGGCCACAGAAAGCAGTAGGCACAGTAAACTTGTAGCAAGCAGCTGTCACTCACCTGGGCTTGGTAGTCACGGCGGCCAAGAAAGTCGCCAATGGACGCCGGCAGGAGGGCGTCACCCGGCAGTGCACAGCAGCAGCAGGCCACAAGTATCAGCACGAGCGTCGCCGCCATGTTGCGTCCTCCTCGCATGGAGAGACGCCCAGGAGCGGTGGGTCGATACCTCCTCAGCCGTCAACCGGCGTCGTGACGTCAGCGCCGAGCCCCGGCCAGCGTCGCTCGTTATCGACCTGCCGCTACGGTCCTGACGCACTTTCCCGTGGGACTGGACAGTTTAAGGCCAACGGCTCCTATTTTAGGGACGTAGCCAAAGAATGAAGGGCGTAAGGGTTACAACCCTCCTCTAGCCCCGATTAAATACTAAAAATCCAATGTTAAGAGTGCATGGAATATAATTCAGCGTTAATAGCATCAGTACAGAATTGTAGGTTTCTCAAAGCCAATTTCCAAAAATTAAAAATACACCAATCCTAGATAATAGTTATTGCCTACTTTCTGAAGACTATTTTATCGTTTAACGTATATATGAAGGACAATCTCGACGCCGAAATCTCGTATATTTAATTGCAACGCAAGAGATCATGCTTAACAAATGCATAATTCTGGATAAATGTTTGCTTATAAAGTTGGCAAATATAACTATCGAGGATTACTTTTTTGTAGTTTTTCTATACTGACTTTCAAAAAGGGTAAATTTCAATTGTAGGACTCGGCGCCTATTTGTCTACCACGCCCTCTTATGATGAGGTGGGGAATCGCAAAGCAAATCTGAATTACGGTTTTGTATTGTTTGCTTGTTTAGAAACATGATTAAAATATTTATCATTATAGCTCTCTAGTAAAATACGTTACCTGGATGTAAACTCACAAATCCGTAACATATGACTAGAGACACAATTTTGTGCCGAATTTTTTTTTTTTTAATCAGTTGGTTTTAATACCTTACGTGTACATTTGCAGCTCTGTGTCATGGTTTGTTATTGGTTTTTTTAACACTCGCTTGTCTTGGGGTTGGTTCTACTAACAAATCACACACCAATGATGTTACAATTGCCGTATTGCTATTAGGTCAACCAGCTGAGTGACGTGTTTGAACAAAAACACGCTGCCAACATCTATGAAGTAAAGCTGCTGATGTGCATGTGAGACACTGAAACAAAATGGAATAAAATCTTTTCGCGACAAAATCGTGGTTCTACATAATTATGACTAGTATGAATGACGCAATTAGTTACGTATAATCTTTAAATTATAACTTTCGTCTCGCCTTTTCAGAGTCTTTATGTAAAGCGTATGCAACAATTGGTGCCTAATACTGAAGGCACTTGTATAAAGTTAAAGCACTATAGTAATATTTTCTTTTTTCTACTTCAGTGGGAAAAAATTGTTAAGATTTGTCAATAAAAAAAAATTCAACACGAGGGGTTAGATGCTAGCTTAAGTGTCCTGTCTACTCCAGCTCTCTGGCGCAAGCAAGGGTAGGGATCTATTTACATATACAATTAAATAATCTTTGACACAGTACCTGTCGAACCAACATAATATACCCCACTGACTTCCTTGTTCATCCCAGTGCTGTCCACATTCCTATAATATATTGTATAATGTTTTAAATACACTCAAAAATAAACAAGTAAGAAACACTAAAATACACACACTCATAATTACATTGAGTCCTAAAGAGATTTCATGTAAGAAGACTGAGCACAGCCGAATATAATTTAACATGTAAATCACTATCCATGTTCAATCCAGGTAAGCAGCACTTTTATACACACTAGGGCACTTCTTTTTAGTCTGTTTTAGTGACCTGCTAAAAACTGTTATAAAATTCAGGTGTAAATATAAAATAATGATATCTGAGTAGAGTTACTGATTATTCGTTGAAAATTATTTTGCGCCAATTTGTTTCATTGCCTTACGTGCAAGTCTGGTTACTGACAGTGCATGTGTGTGCAGAGGCGTCATTCACTCGACTTTGCCAATCAGAATAAGGTTACGCCAACACTACACGTCTGGGATTCGCGGATTGAATCCCAAAACGATGAGAGTTAAAAACATAGCCCCTGGAAATGTCGCGGGTTCAACGACCAGCCGGCTGGACTCCTCAGTCCTGTGTACACTGTGTCTTCAGCTACTCGTACATTGGCTGCTGCTCCAGTGAGTGGCCAGTTGTACATGAGTAGGGACGGGAATTTGTGGTGAAAAGATTTTTGCCCCACTTTGTTTCAGTGCCTTACGTGCACACCTGCAGTTCAACTTCAAGGTTATCTTATTGACAGAGTGTTTTTGTGCAGAGTCGTTATTCATTTGACTGTGCCAATCAGCACACGGATAACTACCACACATCACGTCTGGTGTTAAGGCATCCAATCACTGACCACAAAGCAGAGCGCAAGCATGGCATTGAAACAAAGTGCTGCAAAAATCCTTCGGCGAAATTTCCAATCGCTATACATGAGTAGAGATAATGGTTAGAGATGGTGAAATTTTGCGAATTCAATTACCTGCATGTTAGAATCAAATATCCTATACACAGTCAAGCCCTGTCTATTCGTTCATTGTCTGCTGTTCCACTGAGTAGCTGCAAGTGGACCTGAGTATACATAGGATATTTGATTCTAACATGCAGGTCATAGAATTTACGAAATTTTACCATCTCTAATGATGGTTTATCGCGGGAAAACTTGACTGTTCGCTGGATTTCAACGCACGTTCAGCTTACCAGAAGATTACTGTCTTTCGCTTGTACGTGGAGCTATTGCCCTATTTGTCTGAACCAATAGTAATATCGATATTGTAATATTTGATGCCAGTAATTGGTCTGCAGACAGCTACATTGCGTATGAAGTATATCACCGAATCATATGTGTTGCAAGAAACTACAGTGTTTTCAAGGGTATGTTGGCACAAAACATTTTCGCGATATTCCATCATCTCTATACATGAGACAAGGTAGCGCGGTAGTCAGGGGGTGTTTTAATACAATTTTTTTTTATTGTTTCACAGTCCTGAACGAAGAGTTTCACACAGTCGCGAAAGTAATTAACGTGTACATTAATTTGAAATATAGCGTATTTTCAAATTAATTTGCGAAATGTCCGGGACTCTACAGTTAAAAACATCCACTCACTGGGTGTGAAGCAGAACTTGCTGATGTGCATGTGCATATATAAGGCATTGAAACAAATAGTTGTGAAATACTTTGCGCCATATAACAGCGGCTGTACGTGTGAACTTTGCATAAGACTATAGAAAGCAACTGCAAAATGTAGGAATGTCAACAAAGAGTTATACCAGCACTGCTTGCTACCGTAAGGCCATGATCCATCATTTAGACTTCTTTCACGATAGTTATTTTTTAAATCTTAAACGAGAGAAAATATAGAAAAACTGTTGCACAGTTTTGTCATAAATAGTTTTTATTTTGTAATCTAATTTTTTCTAGACAAAGAATGATATCGATTCGGCTAATTAGTTCATTAATGAAAATTGTCTTAATTGCATAATTAGTTGAAGCCTTTGTGTATTTTGTCTTCAAAAAATTAACCAACTTTTCATAGACTGTTTTAAAAAAAACTGTGCAACAGATTTTCGATATAAACTCTCGTTCAGGAATAAAAAAATTATTATCGTACAAGCAACAGAAGTGATGGATTAGATTTTTGCCCCTGAAATATCACACATTTTGTCAAAATAAGCCAAAAAGAAGCATAATATTTTTTTACTAGCAAACGGTACATTTTTTTATAAAACGCTGTGATAAAATTGTGTATCGTATGACTGTACACAGTGTCGAATTTTTTCAAAGCTTTTGGTTAAAAATATTCGAGATATTTGCAATTGTTTGAAAGAAATGATGGATCATGTCCTTAATCGGTTTTCGGAGGTGTATAAAGTAAAAACATGTAAATTCTAACTTTGAAATGTCATTATGGCAAAGCTGGCTTAGCTAATTTTTTTGTAAGAGGAAAATAGACTTCCAAGTAACGTCTATAAAACTAACATTATTTCATACAAATACAAAATTATGATTTTTTTCCCTCTGGAACACTCTTAAGTTAACTCCGTATCACCGCAAATTGATGCAAAAATATTATTTCTTGCTTAAAACGTAACATTGGGCTTAGCAGAATTAATATTAACGGAAAGCTCGAACAAGTAAAGCTTTAATGGAGAGGTAATCTCGAAGACCGGGTTTGTGGAGGGTGGGGAAGATGTGGGTGGAGGGAAGATTGGTCCAGAGCATCACGCTCCCCCAGCCATCAGTCTACTCTCGTGATGATTCCAGGGATAAGCGTTCAGGGGACACGACTGGCCGCGTGTGTGTGACCCGTCACTCGGTGGGTGGTCCGTGGCGCGATACGTCAACCGTGACGTCATACCTGCGCTGAGGGCGATGATGAGAGAGGAAATAAGGAGTGGGAGGGGGGATAAACGACCTGAGAGGACATTTCTGCCGTGTCTCCGGGGAGACAGACTTGGCATCTCTCTTCTCACTTACACCTCTCGTCAGATCTCAGTCGCAAACGTTCTGGCATCCCGGGTGTAAAGTTGTAACTAGAGGCACGAGTATTTCGCGTATTCACCAGGCAACAACCTAGACTTCTCAGTTCTATACGTGTACCGGCTTAAGCCGAATATTCATTGGCTTCTAACCGTACAAACGTGTAGCACGTGATATCCCCACGACTTGTTCCCTTATTTATAACTGGCTTGCAGTCGTCAACTGTGTGTTAAAACCGCTCTCGTCTAATCACAGGAGGAGTGAAGTATACGTTATTGACGTTCAACCTAACCTATAATTAATACGAAAAATAATCGTGCCTCTAGTTATAACTAGTTCGTGGTTTACTGAGCCGAAAATAATCTTCATCTTTGAGAGAGGTGTTCGAGGGGGAAACAAGACGTCGCTTGAGCGCGTTGCACTTAGAGGTGATTTGGCAAGTAGTGAGAAAGCATGAGTCGTCCTTACATCCCGCGTGCTTCAATGTCCCGATCGTACTCGTAGTCCAGAAGGACGCAAATTATATCTGCAACAGTATGACTTTCTTTCCAGCGTCAAAAGCCAAAGGACGGAACAATCTCAACAGAAACTGAGCACCGAAGCCCATAAAATACAATTTATAAAATTTTAATATTTTTTCATCTTTAAATACGTACGGAACGACTAGACAACTATGGCGTCAAAAGATAACAGTTTTATACAAATTCTGAAGAAAAGAACCCTATTCCAAGAACAGTTACTTAAGGTACGAGTACACGCGCGTGCATTGACATAAAGGTGTTTTTCGTTTTTCTTCATGTTTCATATTCATTTCTAAAAAAAATGTTACCCTTACGAACATAACGAATATGTTGATTGACTTTCTGACGTTACAAATAATTGTTTGATAGTACTGGTACGGCATCAGAAACTTTATTAACTAAATAGTCGATATTATATTCCAGACTGCTCTGCAGGATAAATTATTACAGGAATTCCATCAAAGTTGAATAAACTAAACTAAATTTAGTCTGTGTCTTATGTAGCCCGAATTTTGTTTATGAAGCTCAAATGAATTTTATTCCTTAAAGTCTAATTAATTTGAGATTACAGGTATTCCTCTTCCTTAAGTGCGTTTAAGTATATAAACCATGTCATAAAATTATAGTATTTACCATATATTTTAACAAACAGTTTTGCGTCAAAAATGTAGCTTTGAAAACTGGCAACATAGAGATTAATGTTACATTTTGAAGGCAGTAAGAGCATAGAAATTAGCCAAGCTCATATCCTAACCCATCACGACTAAAGTATACTAATGTAAGCACCTTTATAAACATTCACATATTATTCTCAGCATTTACCTGTTAGAAAATACTACTGTAACTAAGGTTATAACAATAACGTGTACGAAGTCTTTTTACCATGTTTATACCTTGCTCAAATTCTCAGAAATCATTGAGTTATAGAAGATACGGAGACTCATTTGTCTATCGCTAGCCTTACTTAATTAGCCAACTAATGAGAGGCGTGTTTTTTGTTTACAAGTTTCTACGGAGAAAAACTAGTTATATTTAATATATATTGAGTACCCTCCTTAGAAGTTAATTGCCTCTTAGACAAAGGAATAAATCTCTTTTCCTTTGTCTGCTTTCCTAGTAGTAATTTTTTTTTTTTTTTTTTAAATCCTGCTCAGAAAATACTGTCCGGGTTCTCTAAATACGGTAACTGTTGTAGATTATACTCAGCACTGAGAATGCAAACTCGTCAGCAGATTTTTGGTAGCGTGAGCTAAAAAAAAGTAATATTTTTAAAATGATTAGTTGAATTTTTAAATGTATTCATGATACAAGTAAAACCATTTAATTTTTAATTAAATTCAAACTGGCAGTTTTATGTAGGCTTACTTAGATGAGACACTCGTCTCACTATCTAACAGTTTTCTTAGAACTCATCGAATTGTATCTGACTGATTACAATTATTCGCTTACTATTCTTGTTTGAAAACATCGCCGTCGTGTATGCAGTTGTATGCACCATAGAAACAACAAAATAATCAAAACTGCCTATGTTTTCTCGACAATTTTTGTTTGGGTTACCCAAAGTATTATACATATATATATATATATATATATATATATATATATATATATATATATATTAATGCGTTGCTTAACAAGCATGAAGTTGGCATGAAAAAAAATTCGTACGAAAAGAACCTTGATGACTACCCCTTACCGCTCTTGCCTACGCCACCCGTTTAACTTGTATGCTACACCGGTAACCGTCCAAGCCGGCATGATAATTCAATATTATTAAAACGAATAAGAGTGCTACTTGGTGCAGTCTTCTCGCTGATAACTCGCCTCTGTGAAACATTCAGTGGGTGACCCTGTCATATTATTTCGTAATACTTGACATAAATGTGTGTTTTACCCGCTTATAGCTTTTTAACATTCTATACCAATATTATGATGCCTAAAAATTACCGAAAAAAGTAAATCTTGTCATTTTCGGCCGTGAGAAAATAAGTTTTCAAGACTAACGGAGGATCTGCAAAGGACATAGGCCTACACACGTGTGAAATGTTCCGTGAATGATTTTTCTTAGCAGACATCTATCACGCACATTATAGGGGAGTGTTAGATATGTTTTTTTGGTATTTTTGTTTTCAAGCCGTAACATTTATTCAAGTTGTATAATCAAAATTTTCTCTTTGACAAGCATAGGGTATATTCTTGATAAACTGATTGACATAAATGATAATGGAATTTTTAATTTATTTGTCATGCAGAATCATTGCAAGGGAATTATGTAAACTTTCAAGGATTATTACGAGTCCAATATATGACGAACATATAACACCAAAATTCATCACAAATATCATATATGCGTCAACATTGCCATATTTACCAAAAATATTTTAAAACAGAAGTTACTGCAGAAAATCGATAAATAAAATTTAGTATCTAGCGTAATATTTTGAATTTAAAAAATTGCTAAAGCGCAGAAAATAAGTTGCAAATTCAGCAAATTTTTAAAAATACAATAACAGCTCACGGGATTTTTTCAAACGTTTTATTACGTAGCCTATAGTATGTTATTTTACTGTGAATTAATATCACGTACGTAAGTCAATTGGTTTTCACTATTTGCGTAGCACCAGAACATGCAAATTTTGACTTTAACGCACCGTTATGAGAAAACTACGCCAGCTAAAATTGTTTCGTAAGAGGAAACTAAACTCACAAGTATCGTCTACAAAACTAACAATATTTCATATAAATATCAACTTATGACTTTATCGCACTTGAACACCCTTACGGCCATGCTCACTTGTTGCTACATTTTTCACGATAATTACTTTTAAAAACATAAACGGATGTCGCTATTGTTAAATCGCTCTGTAAGATTGTTATAACTGGTTTTAACTACATGCTCAGATTTTGTGGACACAAAATTCAGCAGTTAATTTACGAAATTTCCTTTCATTAGATAAAAAGCTTAAATCTTTACACAGTTTTGTCTCGAAAAATACATTACATATTAGAACCGATTTGCAATAAAGTTACACGATTATTTTATGATATCGGCTCTCGCCCGAGTTAAAAAAAAATAATGCTCTCGAAAGCCGAGTAACGAAGTTCATGCCTAACTCAGATCTCTGGCGACAGCAAAGATGGGGTTTTAAAAGTTAAATTATATTCGATGTTATCCAGTTACGTTTAGTGGTATTACTTCTCGACAAAAACTATTTTCTGCATCGAGAAAAGGAAAATATTGTTAATCGAACAAAATTGCGGGAAAAAATTGTGAATAGCCGTTCTCGACTGTTTTCAGCACGTAAAAATTATATTTTTCTCACATTTTTCAGGGTATTGAAAAAACTGCCTAAAATATTTATCCTTTATCAATGTGCGCGGCACCGAGATGAATAAAGAGTCAGTGGTGGTGTATATGTAGCTTCAACACGTACTGAGCGACATCGAATCTAATTTAACATGTAATAAACAGGTTTTTTCTACGACCATATTCCACGTGTGCCCATTGTGCCAACGTACGAAAAGAAAACAAACTTCAGACAAGGTCGGAACCTCATTGTTAAGTCGCCATGCTCATTAAAAACACTGTTTCTAAGTCCTTAAACGTAGCTGAAAACTACCTTTTCAGACTTCTGTACTTCAAAATGTACTAACCGGATGTATGTGAAACTCAGGTTGCGACCTGCACTGAACTTAGTTGCAAACTTTCCACCAATAAAATTATGTGTTCACCGCTTAATGTCCCATGATAAAAACCGTTCGGCGGGAACCTTGCACGCTAGTTCAGCGCTTAGTTCGTTGAGGCGACGCGGCATTTGATGCGCGCTTTAAGGTCGATCTTGCTGCTCCGTCGCTTTTGAGCCTCTCACGCGAGGGTAGGCGGCGCCCTTAAGATAAAACGTTCAATGATCATGGGCTGCATATTAAAAATGCCTTTCAAGTCGTCCGTGAACTGTTATACCGGATTCAAATACTAGTCTGACAGTGAGGAAGCGTTTTTGAAACCTCACCACGAACTTTTGCTTTCTTCAGTCAGTTCAATGTTGTGGTTTGGTCGAATCCCCTCACAAGCGGTGTTTACTTCCAATTTTGTCAAACCTGTTACTATTGTCCTTAAATTATATTCTTAGCGATTAAAGTGCGCGCAGCTTTTCAGGGCTTTTGGAGCGAGGGAACATCATGGGCGTTTTATATGTTTCGTTCAAGCGTTCTTCATTCGTATCACGCAGAGCGAAGTGGCGCGAAAGTAACACGTTGGACTTTGGTTCGGGAGGAAACTGGTTTGAGTTCTCGACTCTGACCATCTTCTATTTTAGTGGTTTCCAATAGTTTCCCGAAATCACTCCAGGCGAATATTGGAATGGTTCTTTCTCGTAGATCATGGCCGAAATGTCTCTCAGTTTCTGTCCTGGGGTAAAATTATGTATGTGTACCTGTTTCCAGAGTTCTCATTGTCGGCAAGACCTAAAGACCACTTACCATATCTTTATTAGTAGTAGTAAAATTGCTGTTACGTAAGAGTTAAGACAAATCATGAACCTGCACTCTGAATTTGGTTTATGAGTTTATCGATCTCACATTACGGGTTTTTCCTCTCTTTGGCTAGAAGAATCATTTCTGTCTTCGTCTCGGGTAAAATCAGGATCACACATTCTCTCACTCCCATCCTCACAAGTATTTATACTATTTCTTCTGCCCTTATTCATGAAAGTTGCGGATAGGTAGATTATCCTCGCAATATTTGAGTATTAACAAATAAATTTTGTACTACTTTCTTATCCTGTCACAGTTCCATTCGCCTCCCACCAAGGCAATCCGGGTTCGATTCCCAGAGGGGTCGGTCCCCGGATTTTCGCATGTGGGAATCGTGCCGGACGATGCCGTTGGTCGGTGGGTTTTCTCGGGGATCTCCCGTTTATCCCGCCTCGTCATTCAGGTGCTGCTCCATACTCACTTCATGTCACCCCTCACCAGCGATAAAGACCAGGATGTTAAACGTTGACCAAAATCTCTCACTCACTCACTGTCACAGTTAGATGTACGCATTAGGATATTTACGATTATTTAAAAAACAATCACCCCAAACTCAACTGACAGCGTGTCTTTATAAACTGAAGTTAAAACTGATGTCAGTAGAGCATAGGAAAACGTTTATTTAAAAAAGTGATTGACGACCTTACCGGTTTTCCGAGACTAGTAGATGAATTAACTGTAATAATTTAGTCAAAAAACGTAGTGTTAACTATTTTAATAAGTATTTTTCATATATAAAAAAATTGGTTTGTCACACAGTCCGATAGTACGCTAGGAGCAGCTTTGTCATATTATTTTGTAGTTTGTCCAACGTAAACACCTGGACAAAAAAAATCTCTGGTTAGGCTGAAATATAAAAACACACCTTTTCTTAGTTACTATACTCGCCCAAGTGAGACGGTGAAGCATATTGGAGATACTCAGCCAAATTGCTCGTGACTTCACAGGAACAAACAAAATAAAATGACGTACAGGCTGTGTTTCGATTTTCCGATTACTTCCTATACTTCCATACGACTTGGTATGAAGTATTTTACAAGAATTTGTCCGATCCTTCTGATATTTCGACTGACTATTAATGTCGGCAGTGTCATACAATTTCGAACACGCGACTTCTTGGAACAAAATATCTAAATATTATCGGAAAAATGTTTCCAATTTAGCAGTACATGTACAATTAAGTAATTTCGACAGACAACTATTAATAAATACTAATTTCGTCAATACGAACAATAGTTGGATATACATGACTGCAAACGAATGTTGCTGAGTCGCTTCCACAGTAAAACCCATAATAAAACAAAATATCTTAATACGAAAATAATATACCTAAAAGTAAGAGACAATCAATAGTTTTTTTTCGAGATTATATATATATATATATATATATATATATATATATATATATATATATATATATATATGTTGATGACAGTTAATATTGGCATTCTATTTCCAGTTTATTTTTCCTGTGACTGATTATTTTGTTTTATTGTGGGCTTTCCGCGATTCAACATAATTTTCTTGCAATGGCATATGTCCTAAAAATAGTTCAGGTTGTCCTAACCAACTCTCTCCACCTCTCCATTGTAAGAACATTTTTGAAGATCTCATTAACTATGTTCAGAATTAGTTAATGATTTTGCTCATAATATTAATTGTTTTCATGAATTTGATATCATATTGTACTTGTGTGTACAAAACTCTTTTTTGCCTTAGAAGTTAACTGAAATGTAATTTGTCACTTACGATTATAATTATTTTAAAGCACTGAAAATTGTACTACAGTATAGTGTATTAGCTGGTATATGTGTGACTGTGGATGGTACTTTGATGGTAGTATATGGTGTTGATAAGTTGAGACACAAGACAACTGAAAACTATGGTCAACACAATCACACACAAACTTACCACACTGCAGCACACTCTTTTCTTGGAGTTTTCGTTATTAACATATACTAGCAATGCACGACTAAGAAAATCAAATATCATCAATACGCCAAGAAATAAAAAAAAAAAAAAATACTGGTTTCAATAAAAATGTAATCGAGTGCTTTAAAACTCAAATAACCATGAAAGTGAAGATACTGACTTGAACCATCAACGTAATGAAATTCCATAAAAAACAAATAGCATTCAGTAATTAATAAAATCTTGTGAGTTCTCAGGTTCAACTGTTACTTTAAAGTAAAAAATATTAGATAAATCTTGACTTTACTTAAGCTGCTTTATAGGAGTGCAGTTTAATAGTGTACTTCAAGTATTTGTACACAATTATTAGGGCCATGAACATTTCGCAAAACGAATTTCGCCCCAGTTTGTTTCACTGCCTTACGTTCGAATCTGCAGTTCTGCTTCATAGCCAGTGATTGGATGTTTTAACTCTCAGGTGTCTGGAGGTCATACACACAAATGACATGTGTGTGGTGTTATAGTAACCTTATTGTGATTGGCGTAGTCAGTTGAGAGACGTCACTTCACGAAGACACACTGCCAAAAACGATGAAGAATAGATCCAGATGTGCACGTAAGGAACTAAAACTAATTGGGGCAAAATTCTTTTCGCGAAAAATTCATGTCCCTAACAATCATACTTGAGTTTTTCACTCGTTAACGTCTGAAAATTTACTATAATACTCAATCAAATTACATTCTAAGTATTTTCAAAGGCCTTTAAACTGTTATCAATAATTGTATACCGACTGCTCTAAGCAAAATAGGCCTCTTAATCCGGACCGCTGGGCACAGAATTACTATGCCATTGATACTGTAGGCCTATTGTCGGGAAAATAATGACTTTAAAAGTCCAAATAAATATGCATCAGTTCAATCAACACTGCATTAACCAACATTTGTAAACACTGGGCTGCTAATAAGGGCGCACAGTACTTGAAATTACGTGTCACAATTACGCTTTAAAGATCGCTTAGCTGGGATAAAATGGCGAAAATCGACATCCTCTTTATTTTTTAACTTTACTCAAAAATTATAAAATATTGGCCTACAGCTCGGTCCTATTCTTAACATTACCGGCTGCCCTGCAAATTAAACTACAATTTGTGTGGCAGTTTTAACTGTTCCATCACTAGGATGGGTCCCTAACTTTAGGTTTTTATTGAGCTTAAAGTAAATTCACGTCGTCCATTCAAAAGAGTTACCGAAAATTCTCTTTTCGATTCATACCCTTTCACAAGGACTACAAAGTCCCAAAGTTTTATTACGTAAAAATTATTCTATGTATCACATGTAATCAAAATTACTGTGAAAACAATCCATGAATAAATACTACGCATTAATCAGTATTTAAAATGTATTGCACGTTAATTTCTTAATTATTATAGTTAATAAAAACATTTAATTATATTATACGACTCGTGGTCGGCAAAGTATTATCCTATCGTCAGTAATAACAAAATGCGCGGGGGCTTTAAAATTACTTGAATATTACTCCAAATAGTTTTAAAATGCCTTAAATAGCCTAAAAATACGTTTCACTAGATAAAATACACTTCTGTGACATTTAAAATGAATTAAAATCACCGTTTATACAAATCATAGATTAACCATACATACATCATTTGTCACAGCACTTTTATGAAAAATGTCAACAATATTAATAAAAAAATTGGCACACATCCAAAAACTAAAACACGTCCTCTATGTACTATTGTGATAATTGCATTACATAATTCTTGCTACGTGTTAAATTTATGTTTAAAAAAGGGTGTGATAGTAATAGACTACATTTTAATGACTTTATTTGCACGATGATTATTTACACATACACACGATATTTAAAAACATAATATTTACAAGGTGTCAAAATTTCGGAAGACAAATAATACAATTGTACAATATTTACACATTAATATAAACAACACCGTTTTACACCAAGTTTAACAACAAATATTACATATAGTATCAATGCATGATACTTGTTCTAACAACAATATGTGTGTAATATAGCATGTGTTTTGTACACAGATGTTTACATTCATATCATAATTTTATGCAGTTTCTGACACTAAATAGGACCTGCATACAATGTAAGAGCTATTTATTATCATGGTGGATACTATTTTTTTTAGATTAGATTTTATCCCCTTGTATTTCGTAAATAAAATCCTTGCTGCTACGTACTAGTCAATTTTATTTAAGTATTCTTGAGGTCCCAGTGAGTCTGAGTTGACTAATTAGTAGGGACAGTACATACAGACATTTCAGTGATGGCAATTAAACTCAGTTACAATGGAAACGAACTAGAAAAAGAAAAAAAAAATTAAAACAAGAATTTGCATTTGACATGGCATGTAGCAGAAAAAAAAGCTTTATTTTTTAAATGAGTGGCACAAAGTGAAACGGGACCTAAATTCTTTTGAGCTTAATTTACACATAACAAATTAATTAACCCGCTCATATGTTTTTTCTTACTTCAAAACTGATTCAGCACAAAAACTTACAAAATGTCTCTAAAGAAAATGTTACATAAAAATAAATATATGTATTAACAGAGCTGTCTGAGCTCAGTTTTCTCAAAATGCATATTTTTAAATTTCTGTATACCAGCAGTTGTAATTCCTGTAATAAACATCTCATAAAAATAAAGTACCTCCGTTTTTAGCAAGGTATTGTTAGAGACACAGAATGATCATCAGTTCTAGTTTCTCGATTTCGTACAAATATATACGTAAGTTCCTGGCGTGGTTCGGTCAGCGTTAATTAAGTTCACCCTAGAGGGCTGTGAACCAATAGCAGTCCTGCATGAAACTCTTAAGGACTCCCGCGCAACCTTATCAGGTATGCAACTGACCAATCACAAAAGCAGAAGCTGATGAACGAAGAGAAAAGGACAGAGTGTACACATAATTGTGGATTCTAGCCATAAGGTCATTGAACTCACTGAATATTTCCGGGTATCTAAACATAACGTATACGAAACCTTCAAAACAATATTTTTCTTTGGTCCCTGACAAGTTTAGGTATCTTTTTCCTTTGTCTCCTCACAGACACTCTATATGAATCTTGTCATTTATTTTCGCTTTTGGCAGTGCTACTTATTTTTCGCGAAAAGATCCCATCACAAGTTGAAGGCTGAAAATAACGTGCTTAGTCGTACAGCCCGCTATATCATCCAGCCTCTAGAAATTGTTAACTTAATGATTTGTCACTAGTACACTCATATAGTAGGTATTATATGGTATCATTTCATTCAGGGACGTACTCAGGGAGTATATATAACCCAATGTCGAGCTATATCCGCCCCTCCCATCAAACATCGACCGCTTCGAACTTCTGTCCGTCATACTTCCCAATACAGTACTGAGATTATGAAATATAACTGCTACCAAGCAAACAAAATCAATGATTATTCTTTGTATGTATATGTAGGGATATGTATAGTCCTATAGTTTGCAGAGTTCCAACGTACGCTATGCTTATAAAAATATTACTGGCTTTCTCTTATACGTGGAGTTGTTACCCTATTTGACTGAGCCTATAAGAATCCCGCTACTGAAATGTTTGATGCTTGTTATTGGTCTGCAGACAGCAATGTTGTGTCAGACGTATACATCAGCCAATCATACATGTTGCAAGAATCTATAACGTTTTCAAGGGTAAGTTGCCATAAAACATTTTCGCGGTGTACCATCATCTCGACCTATAGTACATTGTTACCTCATTCTCTCCTCCCCCTCCCTCCGCAACAAAAAAAAATTCCAGGCTACGCCTTTGATTTATCTCGTGACTCCAAACAAGCGAATAAGATGCAATATGCTACGGAGATTTGAATACAATTTTGGCATCACAGGTATTCGCATCCATTTGCGACTCATGTGCCTGTACGCGTGCAGTCTGTGGCAAAACCAGTTTCCGACAAAGACCGCGCTGTCAGACAACCGTTGCAGGTGGAATGGGGCAGGAAGAAGATGGATAAACAGGCTACACCAGGTAAAATGAGAACATTAATATGTTCAACATAAAGTGAGCACTTTTTGATACCCTGAAAAAATTTGGTTTCTCCGCCACTTGTGAATGTAAATATTACCTACCCTGTAGTGGCGGCTCGTAGGCTGTTGCCAGGCAGGGCACAAATTACAGGTAACTGTACAGTATTGTGAGCTAGTTGACTCTACAGCCACTGACACGCTGGTCTGTAAGTGCCGCTTATTACTGACTGGTCACAGCAGAATAAGCAGCCAGTATATGTCTCATGGTCATTGGTATACGGCGGCGCGTTCACACGAGTGTACAGTTCTCCGGAACTTGTGTCCTACCTGTCAACAACCTCGAGACGCCACTGTTACCTTGTGACTTGACAAACACAGTTTATATAAATGACGAAGCGAGGTCATGATTCAAAGGAAGCGATACTAGATTCGAATAAATACCACGAGCATTGACATGCCCTATTTATAAAATGTTGCTATTACTGAAGTCGTGTTACTGGAGGATTTGTGCCTCGACTCTGGAATGGTATTGGCAGGATATATACCTGAAACTACTAATCTAGTGGTTTTACAGACAGTAAAAACGTTTTCGATGCAGAAAAGAAAGATTCTTCTTTAAGGAAGAAACCTTGCCCTGCAACATGAGAAAAAGTGAAAAAATGGATGTTTAGAGTTTCTGCATTATTTATTTAAAAAGTTTTCTTTGATGATAATATATGTTTCTTTGTAGCAAAAGTAATAAATTCATTTTTGAGCATTTGGCTTGTATTGAAAATACAACAACTCAGAATTGTGCATAGGCAATGCTTAGTACCGCTTCTCTTGGAACACATTCACGCTTCATCATTAGTTTATAGATTTAATTTTTACTCAAATTGGCGTCTGAGATCACAATAAACTATAAATAGTGGTGTTTAAAGCCTGCAGGAAGGTCCCTAAATACGAGCGAGGTGGAGCAACGGTAACCCGTTGGGCTCACATGTGGGAGATTCCAGGTTCAATCTCCGGCTCTTGCCATTTACTTGGTTCCCCAAAATCGATCCTCAACAAACGCCATGGCTGACTCCTCTCTCAGTTCCTCTCACTGTGTCAAGCTGTGCGTCGTCATCTCTAAAGCACGTCTCAAACGTTGTCTAATTTAGATTGCCTTCTGTTATATCCATAGGTACAGCGTTGGGCGTAACAGATTCAGTAGCAATTTTTGTAGAAGAAACTGTTCGTTCCTCCTTGTTCTTCACACGATATCCTGTTTTGGTGAAAAATAGTGAGAAACGGAAATGGTGAACTAGAAAGTGGTTGCAGAAACGAAATAAACTAGTGGTTAAGGTATTCTAGCAATGCTTCGGAATTAATTAAGCTTAGTTTCCTCACGTTATTTTGTGATGTCAATGCCATTTTGAACAGAATGAGTCGAGAAATTTTGTGGTCATTTGACCAACACAAAACGGCTGCAATTGGTCATAAATGTTCATTGGTAAAAAGCAAGCAAAAGTGATAACAGAAAGATAGAGCACGTTCTATTAGGTTTATGGCCAATCTTTTAGGTATAAAAACTGCTATGCCTCTAGATAGACTCGTTGGGAGAATGCTGGAACGTGGCTCACACCGAGGCAGAAATGGTAACAGAAAGTGGGCAGACAAACTGCTACGGAATTAGGCATCGTGTGAGGCCGGATTAATGACCTCACTGTCGACGAAACGTAATGTCCAATAAAAATTAAAAACATTGAAGGGACCTGAAAGAGATCACTTTGACGTGGAAATGCCTGGGAGTGCGTCGTAGAAGGCGGTTACCGGGGTCTCTGCGGGGCTGGTGAAGGTGCCGCGGCAGGGGCGGAGACCTTGGAGCGCGCGTTGCGCACGGCGACCTGCAGCGACCCCCAGTTGCGCTCCGGCTGTGCCCAGATGTAGCCAGTGCCAGTCATGGTGCAGAAGGCGTTGTAGTAGCGACCAGGACTGCGGCAGTACGACCACGCGGGGCACTTGCAGCGAAACAGCAGCTGGAACTCCTCCTTGCACACCTCGTTCCACCAACACGTCCTCTGTGAACAAACAACATTACTATGTAAACACACCGTCTGCCTGTCCAGAGCTGGCGCATGCTGGGCTGCGTCTAAAAAAAGGGGGCAGGGGGTAGCAAAAGGGGCATTTTCCCCAGCCCTCACTTTTTTGATAGAAAAATTAACGATCATTAGTAGTAAATAAAGGGTATTTTCTTAAGTTCCCATTAAACCATGATGATGGTTGCTGTGAAATATATTTTAAGTGAAAAGTGCATGTAAATACAATGTCATTGATATCCATGATTCCCGAGGTCAGAGCTATAACAACGCAGTCAACATTACAGGAAAGTATGACAGCCCACTAGCTCATACAGTATCACTGATCTAAAAAAAAAAAGAGAGAAGAACTCGGATTTATGCTGCTCCGAGCATTCGTATTCCTATAATGTGACCTTGGGTGCGTGGCTCAGATGCTTCTGTGTTATACGTAGACGCAGGGAAATTTCGTCGGTTCGTTGACATGTATGCTAGCCTCCAAGTATGTGTGTATACCCAAACAGAGCAGCTACTCATTGGCTGCTCGCTGAGACAGTGATGCAGTATCATTAGAGATGATGGAATATCGCGAAAATGTTTTGTGCCAACATACCCCTGAAAACACTGTAGTTTCTTGCAACATATATGATTCGGTGATATACTTCTGACACAACGTAGCTGTCTACAGGCCAATAACTGGCATCAAATATTACAATATCGATACTATTACTGGCCCAGTCAAATAGGGTAACAGTTCCACGTTCAAGTGAAAGCAAGTAATCTTCTTGTATTCTGAAAGTGCGTTGAAATCCAGAAAACAGTCAAGTTTTCCTACGATAAACCATCTTCTCACTCTAAATCTGAATCAGTGAATATTTACTGATCCACTCTGATGGATGGAGCAGTTTCAACAATTTGAATCAGTGAAAATAGTCACTGTTTAATTATTGAATATTCACTGATTTCCTTTAAGAGTGCCAATATCTTACAAGTAAATCAGTTGTTTTCAAAGAACAGTTTTCACTTATTGAATCAGTGACATATTACTGGAAAGTCTGTTAACAATCACTAATTTACTTTTGGAACGTTGGAACTCTTTATCGAAATCAGTGAATAGTCATCGATTTCACAGTGGTTTCTCACTGATTCAATTTGTTGAAACTTCTCCATCCATCGGCGTGAATCAGTGAATATTCAATATTTCAGATTTAGAGTAGTATCGTAGACACAGCATTTAGATGCTACTTTGTCATTGGCTCAGCGTTTTCGAATAATTCAAAAGCCAGTTGCGAAAATAGCACGAACTTACAGTACAAACCAAAGAAGTATTTTGAACATACGCCATTGCAGCAAATGGTGTATCACAGAAAACCAGAGAATACACACAAACAAACAGACAAGTAAACGAACAAAAGGACATCGTTTGTTTTTTTCACTTATATGTTTGTGCGTATTCTCTGGTTTTCTGTGACACGCCATTTGCTGCAATAGCGTATGTCCAAAATTCTGCTTTAGTTTGTAACTCGCTCCCATTGCAAGAATTGCTAAAATTAACACGAACTCACAATTGTTTGAAATTTAACTTGTGTCCAAATGGAAACTCGAAATTTTATCAGGTCCCTGCAAATAGAAAGTATCGGCCTTCATTGTGACAACAGGGCCAAAGGTAGTTTTAATAGTACTATGAGTTATCCAACGCCAATTATTTTCCCTGATTCACCAGATTGTAGGCCAGACGAACAAACCACGGAAAAGAATATCGTAGGATAAATCAAAGCGCTATTAACAAGACACTTCTTCGGCAGAGTTTTCATATCGTTGGCGGTGGCCTTCTACTAGAAATTGCTATTCCAGTACATACGAGCCTTAACTGAATATTTATTGGCTGATGATCCATTTTCCCAGTCTATACCAAGATGAATGGAATCGGGACTTTGTTTTTCTTGCAACGTCAAGTTCCTACGCATATCTTACAAACAACGATTTAACGGATGAGACCGAACAATTTTGCATGTCCATTGACTTGTAAGCAGCCACCAAGAATGTCTGTATACTCCAGTAGACAGCAGCTGTTCATTGGCTGCTTGTTGACACAGTGATTCCACGTGACTGAACCTGCGTTTAGTTACATATTTATTATTGGTAGAGATGATGGTATATCGCGAAAATGTTTTGTGCCAACATACTCTTCAAAACACTGTAGTTTCTGCAACACAACGTAGCTTTCTGCAGACCAATCAATAGGCATCAAATTGTATAATATCGAAAATCTTATTGGCTTAGTCAAATAGGGTAACAGCTCCAAGTACAAGCTAAAGCCAGTATCTTCTGGTAAACTGAACGTGTGTTGAAATCCAGCAAACAGTCAAGTTTTCCCGCGATAAACCATCATCTCTAATTATTGGTTCAGCTCTTTCCAAGATGTGTCAAATCAGTCACGGAGCAAATGTAAAAGTAACTCTAAATTACATCTATTTGAATTCTAGCTTGTGTCCAATAGAAAACGTGAATTTTTCAATTCCCTACCAACTGAACACGTGCTTTTATCGCATAAATGTTCGAAGTATAAGTTATTCTCATATTCAATCGCGAAGTTTTCTTGTCCTTTGTTGTTTGCAACGGTGGCCGGTTTGTTACTGCAAGGAAGGACTGTTGATTCTCAGAACTGTACACGACCGATGAAGGCGCCGTAGACTAGTGACCGTGTGGAAGATCAACTGTTTATTGAATCATTTGTGACCACTCGCGGCACCTACTGACCATCGTGTTAGTAAATGTGGTTTCAAACACAACCCTGCACAGTTCTATTTTCGCCATTTCAAATATAAAATTAGCAATGTAAGTAAGAAACAGAAAACCGGGAATTTTCGCGGATTCAATAACTTTAAGTTATCTGCAGGGGTGTAGCCATGGAAAGAAGGGGGGATATCGGGATATATCCCCCTCCGAACTACCACAAATTTAAAAAGAAATTCTAAACTATCGGTTAATGCATATCAAACAAACATAACTGCAATAATTCCAAGCAGTTTGTGTCCTCGTGTGTATGTATGTAGGGATATGTACAGTACATAGTATGTGAAAAATCATCCCCGTCATCCCCCACTTTAAAAAAACATCTGGCTACGATCCTAGTTGTCTGTAGAACAATATACTTGTTAGTGCAGGCGAATCTCCAGCCAGTATCAGCGTTCAAGGGTTGAGGAACGAATTCTCCTGTAACACGACTTAAAAAATAGGCAGGGACCTGAAAAATTCGCGTTTTCTTTCGGGCACAAGTTATAATTTAAATGACTATAAAATCGTGTCACTTTATAAATTTGGATCTTGACTTTTTTGACACCTCCTGTAGGGCACTGAAACAATATTAAAGAAGGAACGAGATTCTGGCTCACTCATGTTGTACCACTGTGCCACTGAGAAGGCAATGATGTACAGTTATCTACTCGAGTAAACAGATATTTTTAGTAGTCTACATGTCAGCAAACCCGCGGTTTTTTCCTACCTGCAGTAATAGGTAAATAATCTCATTGGTTGATTTCTGCAGGCTTGTCAATGCCACATGCATATGGTGTATAGTCGCGTGTGTATAACGCTTCATTTGTAACCAAGGGATACAACTCCAATGCTGACGATCTATCTCTGTGTGTTACCAAACTAAACGACGCCATATTGCAGCCTATAACCTGCGATGTCCTATACCCAAGTTTCTTGTTGAAAAAACGGTACCCCCCTCCCGCCAGCAATATGTCAGCGTTTAATTTGGTCATGTAACGAAAGAACATTGTATTTAGTTGCTTGGACGTGATGTATGGAGCAGCGCCGAAATGAAAGGCCGGGGGAAACAGGAGATCCCCGAGAAAACCCGCCGACAAACGGCATCGTCCGGCACGATTCCCACATGTGAAAATTCGGAGACCGATCCCACCGGGAATCGACCCAGGATCGCTTTGGTAGGAATGGAGTATTAGTCTATTAAAATAAACACGAGGCCTTTTTGAGGACTTTTTAAAATGTACTTCTTCTATTTCTTTGGCAATCTGTATTAACTTATTAGTAGGACCATGAAAAATTCGCGTTTTTATTTGGGCACATGCTAGAATTCAAACAACTGTTAAGTTCTTGTCACTTTCGTAACTGACCTAAGACTTATTATGACACCTTCTAGAAGACGCTGAGCCAATTATGGAGAAGCAGATAAATGCAGGTTCAATAATGCAGTATCCTGTGTCAACTAGCAGCTGCTGTCCGCTGGAATACACAGATATTCTAGGAGGCTAGTCTTCAGCTCAGTTCGGTACATTCATTGTATCAGCCAGGGCAACTTTGTACCACCAGCCTAAATTCATTCCAAATGAAGTATCTAAGATTTTTAAGAATACGGTTGTGTTCTAGATTAATAAATTTGTTAATCTTGACGTTTGCATAGTGGTTGAAAACCACAAAGCGACTATATAAAAGAACATTCCTGATACAATGTTACCCTAAAATATTACAATGTTACCCCAAATGACTGTATCTGCTTATCAGTTAAACCATTGCCCCGTATTCAGCACTGCGTATACAAAGTGTTTCCGAATCAGTGGCAGCCGTTAGTTTGTTGCTAGGTAGGGCTGCGTATCAGAACTGTAAAGAAATGCGCGCTAGTTGACGCTGCCGCTCTTGATACGCTGGTCTGCAGGTGTTGCTTATTACTAGGGCCACGATTTTGTCGCGAAAAGATTTTTGCCCCACTTTGTTTCAGTGAGTCACGTGCACATCGGCAGTTCTGTTTCAAGGTTATTGGCAGCGTGTCTTTGTTCAGACACATTTCTCATTTTATTGCACCAATCAGAATAAGATTGCTGTGAGTCTGTACGTCTATAATTTGCCAAGGCCAGTGAGAGTAAAATCATCAAACCACAGACGATGTAGCAGAGCTGCAGGTGTGCACATGACGCAACGAAATCAAATGTTGCAAAAATCTTTTCGCCATAAAATCGCGGCTCTACTTATTACTGAATGGTCACACAATTTTCAAAGGCCGGTACGGTACCGTAATCATGTGTGTTCAGTTCCGAGTATCTGCAGCTCTACCTGGATTACTAGTATGTATCTTCCCACTGCAGAAGGGAAGAAAAGGGTTGCCAATCTGTATTTACGTATATTGTTCAAACAGCAGGCTGCAAACGATTTCTTAATAAGATTACTTATGACATATTCCGATGTATTTTTACGAGGAATCCATTCGAGAACTTCGCATATAAAACAAAAAGTGAGTGGCTTGAAATGAAGTCTACAAGAGTGTACGAGGTACTTGGGAGTCCTATGCCTGGCTGTGTAGAACTTCATCGTGCGTTGCTTGTTGCCTACCTGTAAGGTCCCTCACCTTCATTTGTGTTCCGAAAGGATTTCTCGCAAACGGTTCGCCAGGGTGTGTTGCAACAAACAGACATTGTCTGCTGATTAAAAATGCTTAAGCCCTGTAAAAAAATCTCTTGCAGCTTAATAGTAAACATTTTCACGCAACTACCGGGTGGCAACCAATAATCTTCTGATCAAGAGGAAAAGTACTACTAACTACATCTTTACAAAACACTTTTCTGTTTGATGCTTAATAGCAAGTTTAAATAATACATTTTCTAACAGAAATAATTTCAAATATAGACTTTTGGAAGCTTATTGCTACTTTAACTACCGCTTAAAAAAAAGGCAAATATATTTTCGGCCTAAATCTTCGTTAGGCAAATCATGGCGGAGTTTGATGTAGTTCTTTGTAAATACTCTGTTTGAATTTCGCTGTAAGGAGATAGGAAGGTTTATAAAGGCAAAGCCATTGCAAAGTATGTAGGCCACGTGGCCTAACAGATAAAACAAAATCAGTTATAATTTTGCATTGGAAATTGAGAACAAATTTTTATTCCGTCTTCGCGTTTTTAAACTATATTTTCTGCTGCTTCACAATTTCGCAGAGTCTCGGGTTTTATGGATACAGCCATACCCTTATCCTCTTTCGATGCCTATGAATATAAGGGTCATGTCCCCTTCCTTATCAGGCCTAGTAAAAACCAGGACTTTTCCAGCAATTATTGTGTGCTGAAAGATTGTATCTTCAATACATTCTCTATTGGCTTAAAATACACTTAAATATATAAATGTTTCCTTATATTATTTACAGCTCTTAGGATATAGGTGGTTCGGGATAAAGTGAGCACTAAAAAAAGCCCTGCTAAAGTTCTATTTTCAGCCAATTCGTATCTTTCCGCGCGTAACGGCTAACGACAGGACATGCCTAACCTCTCTGGACACATCACTTGATGCTTGCGCGTGTAAAATAAATTGTGTAGTCAGTATTGAGTAGTACAGTTTAATAAAATAAGTTTATTAGTTATATATAGTACAATTATATCGATTTCGGTTGATTTTCTTCCTATATTGTTGCATTTAAATAGGAAACACACGGAACTATATTGCGTAATTTCACTGCCAACCATACAAGCAGTAAGGGGACTGTGTGTAATGTTGAATTATATGCAGTAATGGATAGTGATATTTTTCAAAGGATAACTTTTTAGTGCTCCCTTTATCCAGAATGACATTATAAATTTTGAGGGGGAATTTTTTCCCAGGGAACGAACCCTAGGCACTCTACTTTACATCCCTCAATCCAGATTATCGCCTTCACAAATCCAAAAACCAATCCTAACTTAGCGCAAAAAAAAAAAAACTTACTTCAGTTTCTAGGTACACTTTGGCTACCTTAACAAACATCCTTAGAGAGGGAATTGTTTGATTGATCTGTTGTTGTGTGTCATTAATATGTAAATACCTCCACCATTTCGAAACGCAAACAGATATCGAAAACAGGTGTACCGTCTAGTGAGACCTGCTTATGGTGTCTAGCGTGTGTCGTGTATATGGTTTCAATACTTGCCCTAGATCAGCGACATGACCAGATATATTTTTATAACTCTACATCAGCATGTAATAAACAACTCGACGTAGGCTGTATCCAAAGACGGACCACGTTGGTGTAGTGAACTCGCCTCTGAAATTTCCACCCGACTTCATAAGTCAAATGAATATTCTCACCTCTTTACTAGATCTGTTCGACTGTGATACTTACTCCTCATTGATACAAAATATTGTACATTACTTCCTACTTAATGTCAAACGTATTCGCGTGTTATTGTATTTGTTTATATGCGAGTAAGTAGGTGACAAATTAAATTTATTGTTTCATGAACTTTATATGTTACTTTTATCGTAATTACTTTTTTGTTTATTTTTCATTTAAGTGCAATATTATCTGTACATTTTGTAATATTTTTGGAGTTAGGTGGTATACAAGACCATACGACCTAAACTTCACCACATTAGTAAGGACGTTACTATTATTGTTATAATAATTACCACTATTTGAGTTCGGATCCAACTGAGGAAATTCAGATTTTCACATGTGAGAAACTTGGTAGACAACTCGTGCCGGAGTTTTTTTTTTTTTTTTTTTTTTTGCATTCGCTTTCTCGCCCATCCCCTGAATCCGGCTTCAACTCTATACCCACCTCATATCTCTCCTCCCAAACCCAGTGTAGCAACATCCAAACTGTAGAAACTCCACTGTTTTCCAAGTAATGTACACCAATTAGCTGAGGAAGGCGGTAGACACGTGACGTTGAACACTGGAGTCTTTCCGTGCGCAAGTGAACTTTTACAAATTTGAGAATGTTTTCGGTTTTGAGCAGTGTATTTTGGTCACTGCTTAAGAAATTTAAATATGAAGATTTTATTTGTAATTTAGTCGTGATAAACAATTTGGAATGGTTTACTTGAAAATATTTTAATAGCCACTTAGCAAATTACGTTATTGTTTTATCACGCACATTGAATTCTAAATATTAAAGTTTTGTTACGAAATAATTAAGCTAGTTATAAATGTAACAAAATAATGATTTCTAGCATTGTAATAAAATCTCTAGTTCCAATTTAGTCCAATAATAGGCACCTAATCGTATAATGTAATATTTGTATTGAAATACGTTGCCAGTAATTTGCTACTATATATATACCTTAATTCACTGTAAGAAAATGAATAATTTTAACACAAGAGCTCCTTGAGATATTATACCCGCAGTTGAATGTCGAGAGCAAGGAATCGATATAGGCGACTCTGGCAAGGGCTCAAAATTCCAAAACAATGCTACACCGTAGATGTTGGTAGAGATACCGAGTAATCCTAAAACACAAAAGTAAAACTAAACACACTATTCTGAAATTAACAGTCATAAACATATTAACGTATAGACGCGTGCTTGTGAAACGAATGTTCTTCAGAACTTGTATACAGCTTTATAAATTTGACATATATTCGTAGGTTTTTAGTAAATAATTATTTTCAGCAAATTCTTTAATTGTGTACCATGTTGGATAGCTCATAATTTCTTCGTGACTGAGGAATTTTAAAACTAAGTGTCTACATAGCGAAAGCACTTCCGCCCCTTAAAGGATAATAAGGTCTTGTGAAATTCAACAAAAATAGTAATGACGGAATACTGAAACGAAAACAGTTTGATTTTAAGACTAAAAACTTTTTGAGCTCGACTACTAAGTTGATTTTGGACATAACTGTAGTATGCATGAAGATTTGAATGGATTTCTGTTACATAACTGGGGATGATCAAAACTTCGTCGATTTGTCGTAGTTTATGTGAAAATGTGTGTAAGTCGTGCGATGTGTCTTACTAACAGCAGACTAACCTCTGTTAGGTACGTCCGCACCGATTGGTCGCTGAAAGGTCTCTTGGCTACAGCGCGACTTTCAGAATCTTCGAACTGCTGGATAGTTGCGACCGCTGCCATCAGCAGCGCCACCTGTGCACCGGACACAAAACATTACTATTCACAGAGTAACCCTACTTCCTGCCTATGCATACGCGTCCATTCTTACAGGCATATTCCTCGTTGAGGAAAGCAAAACTTCTATCGTACACTATTCCTTTTCAGACGTAAGTCTTGCAACAAAAATATTTTTATCTGTACCCTACATTATGTACTTGGTGCTCGATGAAAGCGAAATTAACTATTTGCAGACCAGGGTCAGTACGGTAAGCCAATGGTTAGAATCAGAACGCATTGTGCACTGGGTGTTTCCGTCTTCTGTGTTCAGCTACGGTCATGAATGCACTTCGACCGCAACGTGTAAACAGTTACACACACACTATGAGCTTTTTCTGAGAATACTGTCTTATTCTCTAGAGAATAAAAAATCTCACTATTAATGAACAGAAAGGAGAGGGAAGAGATGGTGATCGGGTGTTTGTTGGTGGGGGGGGGGGAGAGATAATTTACAATTTTATTTGGTAACGAGCCACACAGAGAAATATGTTCGTTACAGTTAACCGTATATGTGTTTATACATGACCAAACAAGCGTATAAAATCGAATAAACAAAGAAGTGTAAATTTGTAAGACTTACGAGAAAGGAGAACCGAGCCCTTCATTCATTTCAATTTACTCTTTATCCCACTGGAACACCCGTTTGAATTCTCGCGGGCCCGGTAGGACAGCATATCGATTTTTAACTCTCTTCCAGCATGCACTGCACTGTCAGTTTCAAGTCCTTTGCAATGACTGCTTGAAAAAATGCAGCGAGCGCGGACATGTACCGTAGGTCTTTGGGCGAGAGTGGAGAGAACTCCTGGAGGGAGGTGGGGGAGGCATGTCACCAGTCCACCCCACCCCCCCCCCTGCACCGTTCCTAAGCAGTTTTTATATAATATAACTGATGTTTCTGCTTAAAATGCATACTTTTATGGAGAGAAATACGTACAAATTTGAACGAGTTGGTGAAATCTCTGATGACGTCCTGTACAACATCCAGCAAGAATTGCCTAGGCGCGTTAGCCGTGTTGGAGCGTGGTACGGAAAGTATTTTTTCTCGTATAACTATTAAAATGTTTCCAATGTGTTTACCTACGTATAGAAGACACACTTCAAACGGTGTGCCTATGGTTTTAAAAATTCCGACCGCTAATTAAAACCATGAATTCAAGCTCCTCGTAAGTGCTAAAAATGACTTTTTCACGTTGATGTAGCTAAGAAAGTATCATTCGTAATCGGGAAACAAAATCATACACATCTCCATTGGACATGACCACATACATTCCACAAATAAAATAACAGGGCCATCGCTTACAGCCCCGTTGAAAAACTGTTTCTACGAAAACACTGTGGGCCCTACCCTAGTTGTGCTTAGTTTGACGGACGTGTTATATTAGACTTATCGCCTTCCCCGTTTCCGTGCCTCGAATATAAGAAAAAACTAACGTCCATTAACTCTTAAAGAACATTTAAAGTGGCAGGAGGATAAAATTAAAATCCTTTGGTAAAGAAAGTGCTCCTTTCACAAGTGAACGAGCAGTGAAAATTTTCCCATCAAATGACAACAGAACAAACATTATATTCAAGTTGTAAAAAATATGTCTGTAAATTTCGTGAAATTATTACTGTCCCATCTGCAAAGAACGAAATGCAGTATACTGTTTTCTGATGATTTTTATATTTGATGCTTTGATATGTTTTTACCTATGTATGATAATAATGTTGTTAAAAATGGAATTTTGTGTTTTAAGACCATAAAACAATTTTGGAGGATATTGACCTGGAGAGTATTAATGTATTGTAAATGTAATAATGCGGCAGGCTTTTTAAAATGACGCCCATTGAATGTTACAGTAGTGTTAGTAAAATTGGCGTTACAAAACCGAATTTAGTGCTCTCAGAGCCGACTCGTCAGATTTTCCCACGGGGTGCTTTTTGCCGCCCTCCTCCAATATTATTTTTCGCAATTTTTAAGAGCAGAAGTAATTCTAACCTGCAGGATTTTCCGCTCCTTTAGACTGCCGGCCGTGCTCCACGGAGGGATTTGGGGGGGGGGGGGGAGCTTTTTTCTCTTTAGATCCGGCCCTGTATGTTCTTAAAAGTAAAATACCTTTTTAGATCACATTGCACTTAATAGTACAAGTGCATAGTAAATATATGCGGAACAGCAGGGTTAAGTGGAGATACAGTTCCGGACATGTATGTAGGATTACAGGAATAAAGATCGCTGCGAACGAGCATGGACGTCGGGACGCTGACAGAATCGATGCAACCTTCCTACTCACCGGAGCCTTCATGCCTGCAGTTGACAGCTATGGCCGGTACGCAACTGCGCGCCTGATGATCCAGTCTTTACTGCCCTCCCTCACCGCCCCGCCGACGCCATAGCTTCCGCTGCTGCTATCTGTCGGCGTGGCGGCCAAACACGCCGCGCGCACATACTCTCTTAAGTGAGGGTAGGTTGTGCCACAGAATAAACAAGGTGGTAATGCTGAGCACGGAGGTAGGAGTTTATGTTTATGGGCTACAGTGACCACTTGTAAAAACGTTCAAGCAACAAGGGCACAAATACGCTGACTTCAAGGGTTTGCCTGGGCAGTATAGAGGCGGATTTAAACAATTATCTTAGGTGGGGCTGAGTTTATGCCTTGAGAAGTAGATATACGCTCACCACAAACCAAAAACGGGGGTCCAGGGGTCCTAACCCGGAAAAGTTTGGATTTGTAGGCGCAACATTGTACTATTTCAGAAGATTCCACGCCAAAAATTTGAAAATACTGCTTTCAAAAAAGGGTAATATTTTTTTTACAATAAATTATGTTTTAAAGGGAAAATATTTGTCCTGACTTAAAAAAAATTCTTACGTTCCATGTGGTCACCACCCCAGTTAATAAGAGTAATAGCCATCAATTATAAGCAGTTACCATAAATTTAAGATGTAACAATAAACATGTCATGCGATGATTCATTCTTCTAGTCAACGTGTCAGGATGCCAATATTATCGATGTACAGAATTTTATTAAGGAAAAACAGAAATGTAGCCTATATATTTTGTCTTTGTGGAAACAGTAGTTGTAAGCGTGTGGGCCTTCTCGCCCCCACTAACCCTCCTAGCTGCCGGGCGAAAGGGGAGGAAAGCCAGCGTTCAAGATAGGCCTACAAATGTTAAATAGTTACAATAATAACAAAAGGAGGAATTTTAGAAGTTAAGGAAAACGTATAGGGTATTTGTCAAAGTGCAGCTGAATGAAATTAAATAATTATGTAATAAATATGGCAATGGCAGAAAGTTACTGACCTCGAGGGGCGAGCCCATCTTTCGGAAGCTGTCTCCTGATTGGCCCAATTGAACTGCCTGTAGGGCAAGCGACAGGGAGGTTGGCGCCAAACAAGAGCATGGCTAGGTTGTTGACAGATTTTAGGGCAGACGTTTTCGAGCTGCGGAAGACGGCGTTGAGACGCAGATAACGGCGGGCCGCGGTACCGCCGCAGGGACTCAGTTCAGACGCCTTTAGGGACATTGTTGAACCAAGTGGTCGACTGGCCAGGGTGAAACCACCGGGCGTTTTCAATTTATGCGTCGGGACGCTTATGAGTTGCGGTATTCAGACCGGTTATTTAGAAGTTTTACAAAGCGTCACAAGTTCGGGTGGCAGACCGCTGGCGATGCCATGGTAACCTTCGACAAAATTTAACTACGTACTGCTGAAACTAGCGGGCGTATAATCATCAAGTGCGTAAACGACAAACCTTCCATAATAACGATCATGTCACTGGAGCTGGTTTAAACTGAACTTGCCGACTTCTTATTACTTCACACACTTTACACCACATAACTTTAGGTCGTTGAAAATTAACTACATTTTTAAGATTCTGCTTCGATTAATTATTTTTTGCGTTAACTCTTGAAAACGTACTAAAATTTTAATGAATTCAAATTAAGTTGCACAAAACATTTTAGAATCTAGAAAGGTTTATTACATATTACCGATACACTACATTATGTGCTGCAGTTCTTAAAAACATTGGAAATTATAACGTACCTACCAGACGTCACAAAAGATAGGCACGAATGAATAAATTTGGTTCTGCTAGTTCACAAATTTTCTTGGGTATCTTCCAATTACCCGCCCCTTCATTCCGGTGCTGCGACATACTCATATCATGTCACCAATCACAAGCATAAAATACCTAGCCGTTACGTGCTGATCAAAATCTCTTCACTCATTCAAAAGCCTCATGTCACAGAAACAAACACCCAACGAAAACAAACAGACTTGTTGAAACTTAACAATTTATAGTGAAATTAGATGTCGCGAGCCAATGGCTATTCGCTAAAAATTATGTACATAAGAATATAAAATTGTATTTAAAAAAACCCGAAAGTCTAGTAAAAATCCTTTACTTTAGATTTCTTTACATACAAAAATTTGTTGTTTTGTGTTTTTATAACTGTAAGCATACAGCCCGCGACATTAATTTAATTGTTAATTATTCAACTACAGCAATTCATTGTTTCCTGAGATATGTTCCCGTAGTGTCGAAATGTTGACTTTGACATGCAGTTATTGGGAAACTACTATATGCAAGTTTAAACATTGTTCTTCAGAGGATATTATAACCTCTTCCCCCCAAATCATAACACTATAATGCTAACTAATAAACTAACGCTATTTCGTACAAATTAAATTTTAGAATTTTTCTCACTTGAACAACCTTAAACTGCTTTCATGGTACAAAGAACCTAATAAAAACAAACCTGTGTCAAAGTAGCAGCATCACAGGCTCCTGTTTCTTTAAGTTCCTGCAGTTTACTAAAAATATGTTAACAAGTTATTTTCTCTGTCTTCCTAGTCAGTAATCAACATTAAAACATAACGTAAAAACACTTCATTACAAATATAGTTGAAACCATTACTTATTCACTGCACACTGGATACTGAGTGTGTGTGAAGATATAGAGTCATAGTTGTACTCCGCCCCCCCTCCCACGCCCACGGGTATGGGCCGTTATTTATGACAGTATCATGCTCTGACCATCCTCTCCTCAACCTGACACACTCGCCCTCCTGCTAATTAATGTTCTAAAGGGACATCACACCAGAGAAAAAAAAACAGGAAACACATCCTTCCGCAAGCACAGCATACAACGCTTTTCGAGCAAGGACGATCCTCGCTTACGTAAAACAGAACTTGTGAGAGGGGACTAAGTTGTTTAACAATATTGAATTTTGCAGTTGTGTTTGCATAAAATGTACATATTATATGAGTGTTTATATTAAGGCATTTGTGAGTCGATGTGCGTGGTTGAATTATTTATGAATGTTTATTTGTATAAATGTAAACTACTTATTTATATATTTTAACAATTTACTACACTAAAAAAACATACAACAAACAGGTTCTTATTGGGAGGGGCGGTCGCCTCTTCAGCTCCCCCCCCCTTAAAACTGCAACTGGCAGTATACGGCATGGCAACCCCCTGATGCTAAGGTCAATTACTCGTCAGAAAGATCAATGTTAAACGTTTGGCACAGGAAACATTTCTGCCGCTTGAGCACCGGTATCAGTAAGTGGTTTAAACCGTGTAAACTGACTATTCACAGAGTTTTCATGAAAGTTACATGAAGTTGTTAGAATTTATTGGTTTGTGGACGTACACCATTGCTCACGTTTTTGCTGATCAAACTTGTGTTGGATAACAACTAATGAGAAACGAACAAGAAAAAAATATTTGTTGATAATTTGAAAGCCAAAATTGGTTTTTTCTTCACTTTACAATAAAATTGAATGACTTCTCTATCAGCTAAGCCTAAGTTATATTAACTTTATTACATTTTCATATTTTATTACACCCGTTACCGATTGCAGTGAATCTGCAGCAGAATTTTTCCTTATGCGAAACTCTCCCATAAGAAAACACATTTTCTTTATAACCTGCAAACATTTCTTTTTCTAATTTTACTGACTCTTATTATTTTTGGTCACAAACAGCAAATTTTTACTTTCACGTAAGCTTTTTTCAAAAATAAGTGTGATGCCACCCCATTTAAACATGATTGAGGTAAGTAGCAGCAAACACCAGCTTGATATCTTCGGCCATCATCAGGCTGGCATCTTTTTTGACTGGCTGCCAAATGGATATCTCGCAGCAAGAGGCTACACACATGAAAGAGACAGCTGCGGACTGCATTTTCTTTTTCGAAATAGCAGCATAGCATGCTTTGAAAAAAATATACGAGTATAGTATATTATCTAGGTAGCATGTTCGTAAGTAAAGGAGGAAACAAAGAAGTAATAATGATAAGACAGCATGGTGATGCTTATGACATGAGTATGCAAGCAAATATTATACAAGACATACTTCATGACCAGTGTAACACAATGGAGCAGAAACATGGGTTTTGTTCAAAAGATAGTAAAGGAAAATGAAAGTGATGTGCATAACGCTTGCTAGAAATATGTTGACTGTCACAAGAGACAAGTTGAGAATGATGAAACTGAGGTAGAATGAAAGAAGACCTAATGGAAGAATGAGAAAGAGATGGGAGAAATAGGTGAAGAAGGGAATGAAAAGAAGAAGAGCTGACTGGGAGAGATTAAAATGAGTAGTAGGAGGGTAAAAAACAGTGAAGGCAATTTACAAGGCTGACCTGGCCATAGGCTTTACAGCATACATGGTAAAATTTTGTATAATTTTTTCACACACATTACTAAGCACGCTTGTCAGATTAGAATGCATTAATTTTAAACTTTATGGTTGGAATTATATTTGGCTTAATCAGACTACCCCGTCACGGTAATCATTCATGACTACGTCGTAGTGTAGATTGACCTAAGCAGCCTGTGGTTGTTTGCCAACATTTATGACAACTCAAATACATATTGGGTTGACTTCTTACCAATTTTTTGCAAACAACTTATTTATGCTTGGTAACAGCAGCAGCCATCTCAACATGATACAGGCTAGACTAAATCGACAAATAAATCTCTGCCATTTGTATGATACAGTATTTTGCAGATATCATGCCACTAACTCATAGGTTGCTATCAGGAACAACATATTTGTTGAATGTTGATGAGGTTAACAGCTAGGCAATGGTATCACTAAAAGTTATCAGCTAAATGTCTTTCCAGTGATACTGATCCGTGTCTGTAAGATATCAAGCCAACTCAAAGTAGACATCTGCTAGTGTAGTGACGACCCAAAGATGATCCATGGAAATCTGCCCAGAATCTTCTTTTGATATTGGCAATTTCTTGGTTTGCATAGTTTTGCCGATATCTATGAATGCTGACAGAGACACTGGGCCGATTTATTCACAGAGAGGAATAACTGCTGCCTTGAAAACGACATTGTGTAGTAAATAGCTTGAAAACGACATTGCGTAGTTAATAGCTTGAAAACCTTCGAGTTGCTATTAATTTAGTGTACTAAAAACTACGAAAAATTTTGTCATCTACATTTTTATAAATAACATTTAAAAAGTACTTTTGGAATATATATGTATATTTATATAATAATTTGGCGGGAAGAGGCCACTAGGCTTACTAACTACATAATACTATTACAATACGGTGCATAAGTACTGTACTTGCAGAGTAGTACCCGTTGATAAAACACACACAAGAAAGCTCCACTCACCGCCTGAAGAACCCGGCCTGGCCAGCAAAACGTCGCAAGCCTTCGCATTCCCGCGGAAAATATGTTTGTCCTTTCTCGTGTGTGTTCTATCAACGAGTACTGCTCTGTAAGTACTTGTGGACCGTATTGTAATAGTATCAAGTAATTTTATGTATATATAAATTTTAACCAAAATTTTTCGTAGGAGTTTAAATAGAATAAATTACTGAAATTTGAACACTGATTCCCAATTTAAACTCGCCTTGGTTTCAAGCAAGGTAGGAAGATCCTTTAATGGACCCTAGTGTAAAAAAATTAACTGGAATTGTAGTGTACTAGGTGTATCTTTCTATGATGATTTACTATCTTTTGCACTTGTTAATTTGTATAAAATGGAGTGCTTGGGAACAGGTTTCATACTGGTAAGTAAATTACAATAGAATATGCCACAGATCTTAATACACACACACAAGCTTTCATTGCAGACATTGATTGAAAAAAATATATATACAGAGAACAAACATATATTGGTAACATGTAAATTTATTTGTCATTTCATAACAAACCAACATAAAACATACATTTTTCACTTTCTAACAAACCATAATACAACATTTATTTGTCAACCACTATGAAACTAAAAAAATCCACATGGTCACACAAATACTGTGTTGTCACAGCCAATGATTTCTACAACTGTTCCTTTCTACGGTGGGTGAACTGAATATAAGGTACGGTGATTCTCATTTCAGTTTTGATTCATAGTTTATTACAGTCGTAATATAAGTTTGGCTGGTTTTGATACTTATCTTCCCAGAAGTGTGCCTGTAACCAGGATTGAGAGAAACAATTTTTCCAGAGAGATAGGTTTAATGGTCAACATACTAGAGCTGCCAGACAAATTTCTCAGAAGAGAAACGTCAAACTCAGACAAACTTATAAAGTGTTGAGGATTTGTAGAAAAACAAAGCAGTACCACAAATAATTCTAAGCTTACAAAATACACAATTTTCACAACACTGTTTAGTTACTCTAAAACATTAAAGCTTTTAAGAATAGCACCAGTATAGTTTAATTAATTTTTATGTAAATGTAGTAACTGCGAAGATAAAAGAATATGTACCAAACTTTATTAGGCACAGATAAAATTTTCATCTAATTCATAATAACACTTATTTCATTCTTGAGACCTAAAAATCACAGTACGGTAAAACGAACACGAAACCTGACAAACACTTACATAATGAAAAACATGAATAGTTAACACAAAACCAGCAACACGTGTCAGTGTAAAAAATTTTAGAAAAATACTTTCCCAAGTTGCTTCGAGATGGAACATACACTCCGAACATCATACAAATATAAAAAAACTCTGTAAAACCCCAAAACCCAGCAAGTATTTTATGTACCATTACATCCATCATGTCATAACTTTGAAGTTCGCTTGTCTGGTGAGCCAGCAGATAATTGATAGAACTGTTCTGATGCAGATATAAGTTTCTTTTCTTGATACTTCCGACTGTTAGTCTCCAGGTCTTCGAGAAAATACCTGCAACAGTATGACAGTAGTAGGAATACTGCATAGGTCAACTTTTTTTTACATCACATGGAAAAAACACTATAGTTAAGGACTAAACAAACAACCTCCTGAAACCATGCAATATGTACTAATCAGATCTACGTAAGGTAGTGAATCTAGTAGCTAACAGACTCACTCACTCACTCACCCACTCTCTCTCTCTCTCTCTCTCTCATATATATATATATATATATATATATATATATATATATAGCCTTCGTACTGAAAGCACCCAATAAATGTCAATCCTTCAGACTTTTTTTGCCACCTGACCAATCTCTGGCCTTTATTTAATTAAAATTAGTCTTCTCGTGGTATGGATTGTAAATATAAAATAAGTGTTGTAAACACAAAACACCTGCCTATGTGTGGCATGTACATCACAAAGTAATATATGAAAAGTCATTAATAAAAATTTTTTTCAGTTTACACAATAAAACCACCATGAAAAACAGTCACAATTTATATAATAGTGGGCAGCGACTGAATTAAATTATTCCTGGCAAACAGCAAGGAGGATCAACAAAGGAAGAATGCATTCACAGCTATACAGTAGATAGGAAAAAATTTTTCATGTGGCACCTTTTTTCTCAACCTTTTCCATTCATTATGTTCTGTATTTCGCTAAGTTTGTGTAACTATCAACCAGAACTCTATTTCATTTGGCTCCCTGTGTAGTTGAGAGCTCGTCCTACCCCAACGTCAACCCTCCCCTGGCCAGGTAACCTGCTGGGGAAAGCTGATTATGAAAGATGGTAGGGCAAACATGCCACATTTCAGGAAAAGCTTCAAGAAAGAGGCAAAGAACAAAATGCTTGTGAATAACATATCCTCATGGCCGTGATTCAATTTATCAAGATGATGGACTGTAAAAATTTAAGTACGGTAGAACCCTGTTATAACATTTCTCATGGGACCAGGGAAATTTAGAATTAATACAGCATGCGCCATGTAAGTTGGCGGTTGAGCTGGAATCTGTTGCATAGAATATATTACTACAGTTTTAAATTCTAATGGCTAATTTACATAGGTCAATTTAATTCCAGTGTTTATAGGTAACTAGGTGTATTTGCAGTGGCCTGCTGCTTGAATTCCTTGAATGTGCCCTTCACTCAGTAGCTGCTACTCGCCATCTAAGCTGACGTGCAGTGTAAATGGGAAATCTTTATAACAGGGTACATAATTTCATATTCAACCAAGAGAAGGTAGCTTTATAAGCCAGAAAATGTTGTAAGTGGGGATGATAAAACAGGGTTTCACTGTATACAGTATTTATCATCCACCGCATGCTGTTCGGTTATTGACTTCTAGTATAGTACCTGTAGTTGACCATAATGCCAAAGGAGTTGCCAAGACCACGAGGGCTCATGTCAGCCCTCCAGTTCAAGCGCCACATCACCGCTCCATTCTTCTGGTGGAAGTTTGCTGCAGGAGCAAAAAAAGGGCACCCATTTTAACCAGCATCATGTAATTTCCGACATTTCTCAAATTAGCACAATGCATATTACAATATATTAACTTAAACTAGCCATGTTGTGATATTTCATCAAAACACACATTAACCAACCTCTACAGTATGTAAATTATGTAACTTAAATACAGTATACAATAAATCCTAGCTTAACATCAACTCACTTGAACGTGTTTTGCTAAACCTAACATTATTCACACTTTGACACCATAATTTAATTTACTTAACATAGGTCACTGATATTCAATCAGAATTGTTTGAAACTTGAAACATCCACTAAATACCCTGTTTTATAACAAGATATATGTCTTGCACACCACTTCCATCACTGTTCCGTCTTCATTACAGTACTTCCTAATTAATATTTTGGAAACTTTAGTTTTCTCGTCCCTCCAGGAACATGTACAGAATGAGGTGTGCACACACACACACACACAAACACACACAAAACAGTGGTAAAACACTTGCTTTACATTCGGGAGAACCTGAAATCAATATAAGTGAATGCTGGAATGGGTCCTTAAAAAGCCCTGACCAACACCTTTCTCTTTCATACCTTCCACCAAGGCTGTAAATATGATTTGAGACCATGTAAAATATTCATTAACTAATAAGTATGTCCTGATGTGGTGTTTTAAAGATCACAGAACTGCATAATGGTCTCTGCTCTGTTATCATGCACAGGACCATTGCCAGCCTTACCGACACTATCGAGAGCATAGCCTCGCCTCTTCTCCAGCAGCAGGTACTGTGCACATAGCCTCATGAGAGGAACCTCAAGCATGGTCGCCAGGTGCTCGTCTCCCACCCACGAGTTAACAGTGAACAGCCTGCGCAGCTCTGCCCACAGGTTCGGCACTACCAAGTGTGCCCGCAGCATCTCTTCCTCCTCCAAGGTCAGCACACCAGCCTCCCCTGCCAGCAACATGGCATACTATGTGTCATGGAGTAACTTAAACCAGAACTCTCAGTCATCAATTGTATCAACTGGATATCCAATTGACTAGCACTTGGGAAAACTAGAATGACAGTAATACAGTGTAGCTGGTTTGCAAATGATGGAACAATTTTTAAGATAACTTCTAATGGAATCCCTACTTACAACTCCCTACTTACTACTATGAAAATGTTAACATTAATAAAGGTGTTTAAGTTTAAGATGCTTGAGTATTCAAGTTGTTTGCTCCACATCATACCTTTCAATACCCCTAACAGAAACAACTGACTATGAGCCAATTTTTAGCTGTCAGTAAAACAGGCTATCAGTTTACAGTATTTTTTGTTTCAGATTTGCAACAGTTTGACAAAAAGTAAAAATTCAATATTTATAACAGGATATAGGATGTAAATATGTTTGTATGACTGCTTCAAAGCAGAATATTTTACACATGTAACTAACAATTGGCAAATGGTCTGTTGATGCACAACACTTCCAATTCTGCTTACACAAATTTCATTACCAAACTTTCGAAACAATTTTCTATTTACAAATAAGCAAGAACAAGTGGTTCAGTTTTGAATGTAAAAATTACATAAGTGCTTACTCATAGCCTTAAAATATCAGTTTTGAAAATCAGATTACTGGTACTTGTAGCTTACACTGCAGAATGTCATCTAAACTATTTTGATGACATAAAATATCAGTTCAGACATCATGTATTTACCACAAAATAAACTAAATAATTAAAGCAGTACAGTTGCAATTTCAGCGTTCAATCTTCCTATATAATTTCAAACAAATAAAAAATCAAGGAATCAAAAATTTAAAGTTAATTTGAAGATCAACAAAGTGATGTGTGTATGTATCACTAAAATTGCAGTATTTACTCTTGGTTTTATACAATACAGTATAGAAACAGTAGTCTAAAAGCATTACAATAAAGAAATGCATTGTCCATGGTGCATGGCAAGTACTCTTAGTAAATTACACGTGTTAAATATGTTTATGATTCTATAATTACCCAGTGCTAAATCATCAATCTGTGGACGTTTAAATCCACAGCAATGTAATGTTTACATGAGCAGGACCATGCTTATAACAGATAACTCAAAAGCAATTAATATAAGTTATCCCTCCCCCTTTCTTATAAACAGCTTATATTTTACAGTCTAATGATTAAATTAATAAATATATAGGTGGTTTAGGATAAAGTGAGCACTCAAAAAAGCCCTGCTAAAGTTCTATTTCCAGCCATTTCATATCTTTCCGCATGTAACAGCAAGCGACGGGAAACCTCTCTGGACAATACAGGTTTATTTAAAAAAATTAATTATGGAAAGTGCAATTAGACACTGAAAATACTCAAAAGCATGCGTTTGTTACGACACAGCAGAAATTATGAAGGAAAGTAGCCTAGGCTACTTTGCTACCCCCGTCAGCCATGAATGTGGGCAGAAAATATTAATGTGAAACAAAGTTCAGATTACCTAACTAGTTTAAAACAGAGTTCAGGCCACGTGTACCAACAATGCATGTTAAATGACAAATCCCAAATTACTGTATTACAAAATAAGGGCCAAAGTCCTCAAGGCAAGTTTGCACTATGAAATGGCTTGTAATTTACTAATATAAGATGACAAAAATCGAAGCTACATTGCTGCAAACACAGTGACAAAGTAAATACATATGTGCCATCACAAATACAAGAATAGACACCCTCATACCTGTGATCCTTCTGGAACCTACTCAACCGAAATATGTGGAAAATTAAATTCAAATTAAAAAAAAATGACTCTACCAGAAAGCCATAAAACATGCTTTACTGCATAATATTAAATATTCTAAATATTAAATTTCAAATAATTAAGGCCTCAAAATGCAATCCTTTCATTGAACAAAACAACAACTAGGCCTAAACCAAACACGACCCCCCTCCACCAAACAACATGACAATTGTACAAAATATAAGGAAACAACAAATACAAAACAATACGGTAAAAGTTTATCTACAATTATTGTGTTACAAACTGATAAGTGATGTAATAAACCATGTTACTATGTACATGTATTTGATAATTTCTTAAAAACAAGTATGCTGCTCAATGCCTGACTACACAGATGCTGTTAAAGTTCCAGTTGTTCTGCCAAGGCAATGTGTTAAATGAACAGTGAAATAACCTTTCTCTGCAGCCTTCAACTTGTCGACGACCCAGGAGCGGAACAGTGGTACCGGAGACAACGTCGAGAACATGCTGATGAGAGGGAACTCTGCCTGCACTTCCTTCACAGCACGCTTGATCAGGTAGTTCCCCAACTCGATGCCCTGCAAGAAATTCCAAACTGTAATAATATGCAGATACAAGATGGCAATGAGTGGCTGTAGTGATGCATGTTAATGAAACCGTAGTATGCTATCACTCCTCACCTAAAGTAGCTGGTACATACACGAAACACTGTGTTTGCACTTCTAGGCAGAGCTAAATCCAAGGAGGGGGAAGTGGAACAATAGTAGCACACCCACCTTCTTAAAAATAAAATAGAAATAGACCATAAAAAGGCTTAAATTGTACTTAAATGTGTGTTACCATTTACTCAGATAAGTGTGAAGTACAATCAGTAAAAACAGAGAAGTGAGTGCCTGGCCTGGGTTAGACTGTACATACAAATTAAATACGAGCTACACAATTAGTTTTATAGTGATCCCCCAAAACTTGTCACTGGATCTGTGCCCATTTCCAGGTGAAAAAAAAGTCACGCTACATTGATGTTTCTAATACTCGTGTCCTTGCCTCTTTTATTCTTTAGATGTGATTACACTATGTAATTACTGTCTTAGTTGTGGCATGGTGTGCAGATTTGCGTCACGTGTGTGGACAAATCTCAGTTTACGGTACAGTAACTTGTGGTTGGAAGGCAGAAAGAAGAATATGGTGTAAGTTACTACAAGTATAGCTTCAGTGCTATATTAGTCTAGAACCTCTTGAAAGTAGTGCTAGTAGCAGCAGTTTTGGACAATCATTAGGTTCTGCAGAGGCCTAGGATCCATACTTGATTGCTTTCTGTGTTCTCATTATGAGAATCTGAGTCAAGAAATGTACAGGATAAGCTACAGTGTAAGGATAGAATACAGAACACGAAGTTGCTGGTACGTTGGTATGCTGGAATGGGAAATAAACTCAGTTTGTCAAAATGTGTGTTTTCATCCGATAATTAGCAATCAGCAATTCCATCACACCACACTGCAGGTACCAAAGAAAATGGTGACAATACTACTGCACAAACACACAAGTACAATGATGCACTGTTGCACAGGGTAGGAGTTAGGTTGACTGCAGGGGACCCTCAGGCCTCGCCTCCATAAAGGCTTGAAAGCTTGTTGCCATGGATCGAGGCCATTGTAGTGTGGTGGCTACATTGGGTCAGATCCCAACAGCCAACAGAGCACCAGGACCAAGTGATTACCAGCTCAATGTCAGCCATCTGCTAGAACCACACCCACATAAGCACTTGCCATACCAATTTGCCTCTCCAACTCAGATATCCATCCTTCCCCTATCGGCATGCAACAGGTGGTACAGAAGAACAAGAGAGGACAACAGCTGCAGAAGCAGTCAGAGTGAAGGAAGGCCGAGAGTAAGTTAGGAGAAGAAATAGTCGGCACCAGTGTTCCAGCAAGTGTCTGAGAAGGCTCGTGGCACGGGGTGTGACGCAGCTGATTGAGTTGAAGGGAGCAATTACATTCTGTGGTATCCAATGTGGGGAATTTTGAGTTAAAGTGAAGGCCACAAATAAAAGACTGGCACAACAACATTTACAAATACTTTAACAACCGGAAAGCCAAGATTAATAAAGTTAGGCCTAATACTGAACTCTGAATATTCCATCACATGAAATTACTACATTTTTAATGGTAATATACTGTAATATTATTTACTATGGAATTTTGATTGTCTATACAGTAGTTTTGAATTACTGAACATGATACAATATTTCCTCTTAAACTTGTATTTTAATAATAACTTATTGTATTGGTATAATGTCAAATTTAACAGCTGTTTGATAAAAAATATTTTATTACACGTATTTTAGAATTAGAAACATAATTAAAGGAATGCAGTCATGTACGAAAAGGACTTTTTTCTTAAATATATAGTGACCCATCTAGTCCAAAAAGAAGTGGCAGAAAACATACTACAATAAAAATTTTCCAAGAAAAGACAAGTTTTATTAAATAATAAAAAACGTACAACCTAAAAGTAATAATTTTTAACAAAAATGAATGTACTTTTAATAGTACTTATACATGACAAACTCACTTTGAGTCCCTTTTGTGTAGATGAGATGGAGTAGAATATGGCAGCCTTCATACCAGCTGGATTTTCCTCTTGAATGTTGACGGGCATGTTTGTCTGAGCAGCCATGTCAACTAAAAAATATCACTGATAAGACTAAGTGCTGCAGGGTAAAAATCTCCTTTCCTTACATAATTGGTAATGCCTAAATGTACAAATTACAACCAAATTTACAAGTATGTACTGTACTTACTGATGTCAGCATAGCAAAGACAAGAAAATGATCTGCTCTTGGTACACAGTCTTATTATGCATAAGAATACACTCAATTAACATGCTAAAATATGTTAATTACAGTTAACTATTGTATGTGTCCACTGCAATTTGTCCTAGCTGACAAAACAAACTGCCTCTTGCCTGCTGTCCGGTCTGCCAGCCATATCTACAAGCACCGAGGGTAAACAGGGAAGAGGCTGCTTGCCACAGATGGGTAACATTGAGTCCCATACTCTGCCAGAATAGTAGGATTGTATGAATCTAGACCCTTGGCCCAAACACGTACTACTAAAGTTTTCCAAATTAAATAATGTAAAAAAAAAAAAAAGTAACACAGCATTTGTAGATGTGAAAGGTTTGAATTTTTATAATGTATATGTATTTCATTAACTTGGAATATTGTAGTAAGCTATGAATTAATAAGTCTGTGAGCATCACTTGTGTTGAGACAACTTGAGTTATACATACTGTAGTTGTAATTATGTAGTGATGTATGAATGAATGAGTCTGTGAGCATCCCTTGTGTTGAGAAAATTTGAGTTAACCATAGTTTTTATTATGTTCAAAATGTTTAGAATTTACTAACAGTGCCTGTAGTAGGTTATCGTGTACAGTTTTATCAGAATCTAGCATGGTTGTGGTTCAAAATTACTACAGATTTCAGGACTTCTATTTTTGATAAGTACTAAAAATTGTCTAAACATTTTTGTTGCATCTGCATGTAGTTTTGGCTTTGTACTTTGAGTGTCAGAGAAAACAGTACTTTATGAATTTGACTGCAGAAGAATATCAAGGATGCCAAAGTTTCAATTATTTAACGTCCGGCATTCCTTAGAGCCCTTATTGATTCTCGCACATCCCCTGCCTACATACCGGACTTTGTGCTACATTTAAATAGGACACATGATTATGTCCCAACAACAGTAGCACCACGATACATGAACACTAATGATGGATGTAATGTAGTACAAATGGTACACACTATATACCAGTCAGTATCACATACTAAATGCAACCAACCAATTGTTGTTTTGTAAAACTATACAGCTGGTACATTAGTAGAGTAATACCTTGTCAGAAAGAGTGTTAACAACAGCGGCGAAATTTGATGTTTTAAAAAATTGTTTCACCCAAAATACCCACTCAGTGGAATAATAAATTCCCAAAATGAGTAACGTATGTAGAGAACAAACTACAGAACACAGCAAATACATACAAATTCCTACATTTAAAACATAAAATACATTTTTTTGGAGGTAGTGATGAGAAGGTAAGGTATAGGTCATTCGGGATAAAGTGAGCACTAAAGATTCAACATTTGAAAAAAATCACTAGCCTTTACTGTATATAAGTCACCATTAGCAAGAGTTACTTTACTGCTTGTATGGTTTGTGGTGATTCATCGCATGTAGTTCCGTGTATTTTCCTATTTGAATACAAAATTAGTGAAAGAACATCAGTTGAAATCGACCTCTCTGTATTTAATATACTTCAAAATATTTATTTATGATCTTATTGACATTTCTACTTATAATATAATTAGACTTAATTGGCGCCAGAAGAATGTGATGCTGTCGCCAGCCTCAGGTCATCTTGCATGTTATTGCTTGCTCCGTGCTTCAGACAGTTCGAAATTCCACCGACAGGTGGCATCAGAGTTAAGTTTTCGCAGTTTTTTCGTCGCTTCGCCTAGTTGCATCATTTGCGTATGTTTGTCCGTTGTGCACACATTCAAAAGTATTGGAAATTACTACGAATATCATTGCCAAATGATGTGAAACCATCTGTATTCTGTAAATTATGTTTTACGTTTGTCAACCTAGAAACAAAATACTTTTTATTTCACATATTAAGAAAATACAGTATTTATTGTTTCTGATAAGTGCATCGTCGTCGTTTGTGGCAGTAGAACTGAACGAAATTTGAATTCTTGAATTGTGTGTGTCGTGTGTTTTTGTGGCGGTTTTGAGTTACAAATTCAAATAAACATTGCTCGCATTTAAGAGATTCGTAATGGCAATAGTGCGTGTTGTATCAATTAGTCGATGGACAGAAACCAGTATTATAAGATGTTAACTCGCAGGTATTTATAACTAAGATTAAGTACTTTTAATTATATCTTATATTCAGCCCCCGTGCATTTAATGAGTAGATATTGTAGATCAAATTTATCGGAGCAGTTTTAGGTAGTTGTAAACATTGCATGACCCTATGTAAATTAATACATGTGGCAATATATATGTTTACATTCGGCAGAAAGATATAAACTGGCAGAAAATAGAAATTAATCAGGGCTTTTTTGAGTGCTCACTTTATTTCGAATCACCTATAAGGACATCTCGTTGACAGTAAGGTCAATTACAAAATACAAGAAGAAACGTGAAATGTTACACTTAACACTAAAAATACTTTGTATTACATACATACTGAACAATTATTAAATGGAAAAGACACTGTACTGGATTCAGTAAATGTACTTTAAAATGAAAATTACTTTATACTGTACTAATGGCTAATAATGATCCTCAGCAGCATTTTGCACTATTAAATTTTTTTTAGTAAAAAAATAATATTTTAGCACTTTTAATATTAATATTAGTGTTAAAATTACTAACAACAGTACCGTCAACCGGGGCAATTTTGACCCTCCGGGGGTAACATTGACCCCTGGGTTAAATTTTTTTTAAACTTTGATTGTTGTAATGAAAAAGTTTATTAAAATGTATTGACATACGTATCTGAAAGTAAAATATTTAAGCTATCATTACATATATAAATTGTTTCTTTAAGAGTTATTTTTAGTTTTAAAAGTCAAAGTTTAAAAAAATTGACCCCAGGGGTCAATGTTACCCCTGGGGGGTCAGAATTGCCCCGGTTGACGGTACATGAGATCTTAAGTGCTGAAAAGTTTTTATCAAAATTTCTGATTAAAATAATTTTTTTTTTTAGATATTTAGCTTTTTAAATGATATTGACAATGGAATAAATTTTTTATGAATTACTTAAGATAATTTGGAGTACATAGACTGAACTCAAAGACACATTACACTGAAAATCATACAAATTAATTTGCGGCTAACAACTATTGTTTATTTATTAAGAAAAACATTGCACTAGTGCAACCCACAAAATGCTGAAGCAAAGGAGCATGCGACCAAAGCAATACAGCTGTCTGAAGAAAACGTATGTGCTGCACTAAGCACAAGGTACTCAAACTACCCAGTAGTCTGTTAATTATGACGCTACTGTCATGTCTTGGAGTGCTACATCTCGTAACTATCGGACATTCATTTTCAATTACAGGAGAGTGCCAACAGTTCTTGAGACGGAGCATTTGTGGACTGTAAGCTGTAGTGTTCTATTTCTTTCCATACAGTAGTTACAGCCAATGCAACGTAAAAAAAGTCAAAAAAATATTTCAGCCAAATGTGATACTGTATAGAAATTTTTTGGTGGATTGAAATATGTGTTACAGTTATATTTTTGTATTATTACATATTTCTCTTTAAAGGTTTATAACAGACATGCATTATTACAATTTCTTATTTAAGGTTGAGTGCACTGTGGATATGCAAGATATCTCAGATGCGCTGTGTAAATGTCAAGTAATTACCAGACATGCGGGATGCTGACGAGACAATGCCCTTGAGGCTGCTGACTATCTCATCACAGAGGGCAATGTGCAGGACCACTAGAGGTTCGCCTGGCATGCTGTTATGAGTGTAGACAAAGCAGCGTCTATAGAGCCCCACACGACGCTTCAGGTCCGTCCAGTTGCGTACTGGGTGGACTGCCTCGTACTCCGAGATCTGCATGCACACAGCAACAAAACATTGCTCACACTGGTGTGACAATACATTCCTTAGAATTGAATACGTGAGTTTGTTATTAGTATTTTTCATGTAAACTACATATTTAATAAGTTTGTTAGACTGACTCCAGAACTGTTAGCCAAGAAGTAACCACACGAAATCTCATAACATTTCTGTAAAACTTTACAGCTCGAATTTTGTTGATCAATACTAAGTAGTCAAATAGGCTAGTCAGCTGTACTTATGAGACGGTTAAAATGTGGTTAGTTCACTCACGAAAATTAAGACAACTGTTAGTCATTTCCTTTGTAACACGAGTGGACACAAGATAGTCTTCCAGTTCCTTTGGTGGTTGAAAATAACACTATTAAATAAGGACAGTTGCAAAATAAGTCAACACTTACCACATTCCCTAAGTCATTGCACAAAACTATTCTGATCATTCAAGGCCTTATTTTATTTACAGAAAGGTAAATGGTGACGGGGTGGCTTTATTATTACAGATAGAGTTAATTATTATTCGGCTCATCATGTTAAAGGATCATCTCAAACCCTCAACAGTACTACATCATTTCCCATTAAAATACTGTATCGCAGTAAGTAACAATAATTTACTTATACATATGTGGAAAAATAACTGCAAAATTAAGCAAGAATGAAAACAGCTGACGTTTGCTTCATTAAATTTGCATTTTGTACTGCACAAAACACTTGAATATCTACAAATAATTCAAAAACTCAAGTTCAACAACTGATGTTATGGTATGCAGTCAATGACCCAGTGAGGAAAGTGTTGAAAGCAGACTAACCTTCTGTAGCAGCTCACACGGAGACTTCCAGGTAACCCTCTCCAGGCTGAGGAAGCCCACTGAGAACCAGAGAGACAGCAACTCCTGAAGGGTGCGGTCTAGCTGCTGTAGCTGCGGGAGGACATCATCTGTCCGGTCCAGCTCAGACATCAGGGCCTGCTTACACAACGCATGACACACCCTGTCTTTCTTCATTCATCATAGCATACACAGCTGCAGTACAGTATTAATTTATTTTGCAATTCACTCAGCATAGTTAAAGGTGCCTATCTACCCAGGCTGTTTTGTACATTAAAGGCTCAGAAGCAAAGGTGCGATTAAGGTGACACTTATGTATGCAAGTAATGCTCCACTGCTATTACGCAAGGCACTCAATTGATGTGCATTGTTTCCGTGTATCTGTTATTTTATTGGTGGAAAATCTACAGCAAAGTTTGCTATAGGACACATGGGTAGTTATATATAAATCTGGGTACGTACTACACTTTGAGATATAACTGGGGAGAAAAAAAATTAGATGCCAGTAGGCTTGGAAACAGTATTTTTAATAATAGTAATTTTTGAAAATTATTCTCTGAAATGTGTTGTGTTATGTGTTTTGTGTGTTTGTAACATATTTCTAACCCACTCAAGTTTCTCGCAGCAATATTTTTCGATGCAAACAATCTGATGGAATGTACAATATTAATTTTAAAAAAACGTGTACACCACAGCACAATTCACAGATACTGCAATACTATCTCTACTGCTGTAGTTGTTCAGATGTCCAGGATCACAATTGCTGGATTTGCCAACAGCCATTCAGGAAATGTGATTGTACACTACAAATTTCATACAAAGACGGCAGTCCTGCTACAATGAACTAATTGGGACAAAGGTTTGCTTTCAGAATTTTCAGATTAACCAAAATTCTCTCTATAATGCACCAGCAGACAGAAAACTTGTAAATATCAAGAAAGCATAAGAAATATGTAAAATGTACAAGTTTGTACACAATAATAGACTGTAAATAACATGTTATGTGTATAGGTCATTCGGGATACAGTCAGAACAAAAAATTTAACCTTTGAAAAATATTACTAGCAGTTACTGCTTATAATTCAACATTAACTAGAGTTCCCGTACTGCTTATAATTCAACATTAACTAGAGTTCCCTTACTGCTTATAATTCAACATTAACTAGTTCTCTTACTGCTTATAATTCAACATTAACTAGAGTTCCCTTACTGCTTATAATTCAACATTAACTAGAGTTCCCTTACTGCTTATAATTCAACATTAACTAGAGTTCCCTTACTGCTTGTATGGTTGGTAGCAAAATGATGCAATATAGTTCAATGTAGTTTCCTATTTAGATACAGTAATACTGAAACAAAGTCAACCAAAATCAACACACTTGTATTTAATAAAATTATAAACTTTTTTTTATCAAACTATATAAGTTCCTACCGACTGCACAATTGATCTTATATGCGCAAACTTCAAGTGCTGTGTCCAGAGATATTAAACATTGCCCATTGTTTGCTGTTATGCACGGAAAGATACGAATTGCCTGAAAATAGAACTTCAGCAGGGCTTTTTTGAGTGCTCACTTTATCCTGAATTGCCTAACACTTTGTCACTACAATATTACAATGAAACATTTATTAAAAATTGGTTTTGTATTGTTTCGTGCATTACATATTATTTTTCCTCAGATACAGTACTCATTAGGATTATCTAAATGCTCCGATAAGCAAGGTCCTTACTAGCAGGGCTCTAATGTTTATAAAAAAACAGCATCTACATAGGCCTACATAATCACACACGTATTATGTACTCAACAAGTTTCTTAAATATAAGTTGACAAATCTTACTTACATGCCTGCTGAGTACAGTACTTACAAGTTACTCACAACAAGAATGATTTATTCATGGCTACAATTTGTTATGATACGACACTAATATAAGAAACACCAGCTAAATTCTTGGAATTGTAACTGATATAGCCCTTGCACTGCACAATTCACAACAAGTATTCTTTTTGAGCCAGCAAAAACTCATGAATGCACACATATATCCCAGGTTACCCACAAGAATGGGAATTACCAGGCCTGGCCTGGATGTGAATAACATTATGTAAAGAAAACTTTCACTTTACCAAAACATCAGTGCGCACGTCGACAAGAAACTTGACTCCCTGCTCCAGGCGGCCCATGAGTATGAACAGCCATATGTACTGAGGTGTAAGATTGTTCTTGAGCTGCTCCTCAGCCCTTAGTAGCTGCCTCTCATCTTCTGTATGCTGATGCAGGCATACACAGATAACACCACACCATTAACATACCAATGTGATTGTATAATCAAACTCTTTAGTGCATAAACAGATCAAATTGAGGTCATTATAGATGGCACCTAATATGACATGCACTAGGAGAAAATAAACCAGGCCTTTATTGAACAATACCAGAATTTGCCCAAGCAATTTCGGGAAACTGCAGAAAAACAAAATGAGAATTCCCGAAGTTAGGAACAATAACTGGGCCCTCCCAAATGTGAGTCAAACTTGTTATTGTTGCACCACCTCAATCATTCAGACAAAACTGTGTTTCTTACACCACAATGATCTATGTGCCAATTCCAATGTACTGCCACACAATTTAAGTTTTTAAACAATTGAGGACATGGCTGGAATAAGGGCACATAAAGGAAAATGGCATTTTGAGTAATTGAGTCTTAAAGTTTACAAAACATTATATATATTCACAGTGTGGTGATGAAAACCTGCAATGTGTAAAATGTTTTGTATATATGAGTTATGTAAACTGTAAAAATAACCTAACTGCTTTTTCTACAAAAGAAAATCTACAAATTTCTAGGATAGTGAAGCATGACATGTGCCCTTAATGTGTAAAACAGTTAATTACAGAAATAAAGATGTAAGATAAGGCATAAACACTAACACAACCAACTCAATGTTTTGTATAAAACATAAATAAAAGTACAAGACTATGAAAGACCAATAATGCATTCAATGCAATAGTAGGTACACATATATATCGTTATATTTAACCAATTGGTACCTCTGATAAAACTTGAAAAACAGAGAACACTTTGGAGAACAGAGAACACTTGGAGAACAGAGAACACTTAGAGAACAGAGAACACTTGTAGAACAGAGAACACTTGTAGAACAGTTGGAGAACACTTGGAGATCACATCACTATTTACAAAACAACCTAAATGTATTTGGACCCTATATCATGGTGTCATTGGCCTAGTTTTAACTGAACTACTTCTAAACATTTGGTCAAAGTAGAAAGCATTGGACATAATGTCCGTACTTCAAACATCAGCATTTATTGTCACTCATTGTCACTCAAGAGGTACAGCGTCATCATTTTCGTCACTAAGAAACTCGTCAGCTTTGTCACTGGTGTTACCGAGGAACTCATCAATCCAAATCTGGCTGTCTACATCAATGAAGACGAATAGCTGCCTGACATCTTTTATCTTTGCTGCTGTTACTTTACCAGGAGGTGCAGGCAGAGGCTGAAATACCTTCAGTATTTCAAGAGATGTAATCCGAAGAAATCTGAAAGGATGGAAAATAGCATTATACGTTTGTGATGGAAGTAATACACCATCAGGTCTATATTTCATTTGAACAAATGACTGTATTTTGAAGGCAGTGGTTTTGGATTGAGGGTTCTTGAAACAGTATTCACTTAACAGTGTACTCCAGTCTTTCATAACACTACAATCAAAGAGAACTTCAAAAGGGTTAGTTTTCCTGCAAAGCACCATTGCCTCTAAATAAGGCTTGGCTGTGGTAATGACAGTCTTCTTCTTTATGAAACCCTTAAAAAGGCCAAAATTTTTATCACATTGAGAGTAAGAATGTCCTCTTACACGGAACAGGTGCAAAATACTAAGTTTGAAAACCCTGGCAAGCCAAGTACAGAAAGCACTTATTGTTTTGTTTTTGTTCTGACCACCAGCATTATCTGACAAAAAGATGATTTCTGTTGTTTCAGGATAATCAACCAACTTCTTCTGGAAACAGTTGTATAGAAAATATGCCACAGAATGTGTATCTTTCTTCGCTTATGACTCGACAAAACAATATAAGAACGATGAACCATCATTGTGAACATGCACATTAAACATGTACAACCAGAGAAGTCGTTTATAAAACTGGCTAGTGACATTAAGTTTTGGTATTGGCACATTTTGTCCATAGTCAAACTAAAAAACCAAACATGTTTTATTTGATTGAGCCTTGTCCAGTATAGTTTTCTTCATATCATTGTATTTCTCAACTTTCTTCTTATGAAGTAAATATTCCAGTTTGCAGCTATCTTCTGGGTCTGCTGCCAACTTCATTTCACACTTAGTGCATAGGTCACAGACATCGGTTTGTGGTCGTCGAAAAGAAAAGTTCGTTTTCTTACAGAAATACTTGAAATATGTAGAATACTTCATTTTTAATGAGCTGTTAGTCTTCTGCTTGAAGTAATCAGCAAACATGTTGTAAAGGATTCTCACGTTTAAACCAGGGTCATCAAAATACAACTTGTTGGTTTTTCCTACACAGTAGTGACTTTTTTTGTAAGGCAACATCTGCAGATGCTCGTGAAGCATCTTCCAAATAGATTAGTCCAGTTTGTTAGGCCTATTAGCATGCTTCCCTCTTCTTTCCTCAAAGGACTGTCGAGACAAAATCTTTTGCTGAATTACCTGAACCCGTTTCATTTTTATATGCAACAACTTCAATAAAAAGTTCAAGCACACTTGTTTCTCCTCGCCTACAGATTTCACATTGTAACTCCAGATATGTTCACGTCCTTTTTTCGGATGCTTAACATCACTCTTAGGATGTGAATGTTTCATGCAGCCTGAGAGATAAACATCTTGAACTTCTTTCACTGACATTCCATAAAACATATTAAATATTTCTTGTTGGCTACAACATTGTTTTTTACAACATTAATTTACCTTTTGAAAGGAAACAACTCCAACAGGTTTCTTCGACGCAGACACATACGACTGACCACTTAAACGAGCACATTTAGCTTTCTCTTTTTTCCAGTTACATTTGCTTATCGCCCGTTTACCACCAATCTGTACAGATGTGAACGCACTATTAGAGCTCATTTTTTAAATAACAATAATACATTAAACATACGTAAATGCAATGTCAGTTATAATATGTAAACAATAGAACTAATAAACACATCAAACACCATAGACAGACAATGAATGAAGGAGTTGGTCTACACTTATGTCCAAGATAATTGAGACCATAGATATATACCTTATGTGTCAGAGTGAATGCTAACGTAATGGAATAAAACACTCTTAAGATTGTAAAATAAATAGAATGTTTGTTTATGCAAACTAAACAATATTTACACAAAAAGGGCACATAATGACAGGAAACAAGTTTTGTTTCATATTGCTCTATCTCGGTGGTTGTTTACTACAATTACATGAAAGTTTGAGAGTATGGCCAGAAAACTATGGCGGATATATTGAAAACGTTTTATGCAAAAAGGGCACATACGCCTATGCGCCCTTATTCCAGCTATGTCCTCAATTCTTCTAACAGTTTTTACGAACATCTTCAGATAGCCCTTCCTACAAGTCTACAATCTCCTGCAGAACTTTTACAGCCTTTTATTTAGAAATATCTTTTCATCATTTACATCACATAGCTTTTCCACTCTTTACAAATGTTCTGTGTGTGTCTAAGCATGCAATCAACTCAGGGAGAGAAAAATCATTTAATTTTCACAAAATTTATCCTCAAAAAATAGTAAAATAAAATGTTAACATACAAAAACCTCTTATTTAATCTTTGTAAGAAAAAATTTTAAATAGGTACCAAATGGTATTTACAAATATTGTCATCATTATTTCATAATGAACATGTGTAATAGTCCGCCTCATAAAAGATTCCACCTTCGGCAGTAGTGTTGGCATTTCTTTATACAGCTGTCTCCATGAAATAAGCAGTATTTTCCTCTGCCACAATAATGATTTTTGCACAAACACACACAGTTGGCTCTCAAACAGTGCAGTTTACCAAAATTCAAATTATTTTTCTGTAGACATTTGTACACATGACAGTCTTCAGACCTGTAGAAAACTGGGATTCTTACATAAGACAGACTAGAGCTACACATTCTGTTTATGAAGCAACAGCTTAATTTTTTATTTCTTCTCTCTTTACTGAACTTGAACATCTGTTACACACTCATATATTTACTAGCACATATATTTGCAACATAAACCGTAAAACAAATTGTGCCTCCAGTGTCTCCAATGGTAACACACTGTACGTAGGTTATAGCCCAAAACTACAAAAATCACGTCTGTAAACAATGCTATGAGAATTTATTTACAATCAGACATCCCATAAAACCTTAGAGTAACTATAGGGTAGAGGGAGTATCCTCTATACAGCTGCATACGAAATTGTGTGTTCAACATGTGTCACGTGACTTTAGTGAAATATGCGGGGGAGGTTTGAAATAACATTGAGAGAAACGATAATAATTGCTTAGTAATCACAACTATGTTGAGTTATTTTGGTTCCTTATGAATTTATGAACTAAGGAGAGTATACTACCATTTTATCGCATAGTATAATTGCGTAGACATTTCAGAACGACAAATGTAAACAATGTCGCCACATTACTGTTTTCCTTAACCCAGCTGTTTTTAGTAAAAAGTAAATATTAGCTACGTACTTACTATAAGGTTTTGAACCGAGATCTCGGT
>PNEQ01003355.1:0-21293 GCA_003012365.1 Medauroidea extradentata
TGGTTGTTTCCAGTTACTTAAGAGCCCTCTTGCCATTACAACCTGTACATTATCATATGGCCCTAGAATTTTTTCCTTCCTTTTGTCAATACAGATTCTACTACTAATTTTTGTTTCATCGAAAGAAAGTACAGTTACCCTTTCGAATTCAGTAAGGCTTTTACTTTTAGCTTTCATTAAGCTTAACACATCATGCAAAGTACCGGTATCACAATTAAACGTTGCTGTCCATTTACGCAGTGTGCTTACATGAGGCAAGGGATATTTCAATTTGTACCGCAAATATCTGTAAGCCTTTGAACTGACACTTTTAAGTGAAATCGCAGCAGCAATATCTTCTATGGCCCATTTTACCTTCATTTGTTTTTGTAAGATGAGCCTGATCTGACCAGGAGTGAAGTACCTCGACAAAATACATTTAACTTTTGTGTCAACATCACGTTGGTGACATTTCTTCAATGACATTATTTCTTCCTTTAATTTTTGAGCTGCGTTGTCGACCTTTTCTTTTTCTGCTGTTAGGTTACTCACAATTTCTTCCAGTTCCGTTACACGTGCTCGTAGAACTGCCAATACTTAGTTGGACAAGTCTGCGGACATATCTTCAGTCGTAGTAGTGCTTCTTTGCTGAACTGCTTTAGTAGACTGCTCTGACGTTGTCCTGAAATGAGAAGGATATAATGTTTAGTACAAATAGTTAAACCATTGACACATACAAGAAGTTACCTACATAACTATTAATCCTACTTTCCTCTTTTTATATACATATATTTCAGATGAATTACTCAAAGGCATAGAGAGTAAACCGTGCAGAGTTAAGTAATTAAAAAAAACCTTGTGTTTAAAATTGAAGACCTCTGGGGTAAATAATAACCGCCATTCCTGTATTTTTCAGCTTAGGTGTAATAAAGTATGTCAAATGTGGTCAAAAGTGTTACATCAATTTATAATTTATTATGTGGTTTTAAAAAACTACCTACGTATTTTTAAATATATTTTTCTTTTGTATTTATGAATATAATTATTTTTTCCTTAAATCAGCTGCCTCTCAAAGTGGGTTATAATTGTTTACTCCCGAGGTATTCAGTTGTGAGAGGCATTAGCTACATTAAATGTTATTTTTTCACAAGTTGTGTTGCATTTCTAAATGGCGGACATAGTGGATTTTACTATCCAGAATAATTTGGTAAGAAAGTAGACTGAAAGAGTGCCAAATTTGTTTGAAAAACTTTCACACTTTACATCCTAATTACTGAATATTGCAACAATGTTTGTATTCAGAAAAAAAACACTATCATGTCCTTTCGATGTTGGTTACCGTAACACTTCTTAAAAATAACATTGTACATGTATTGACAGAACGATTTCAGAAAGAAAAATTTTCAAATTTTTGACTTATGACACAGAAAATTTCTTCAGTTAAATTTTCGTTGCTTGTATCTTAAAAATACATTTTATTCAAATTAGTTTGACAGTTTGGGGTACAGCATATCATTATAAAATTTAAAAGGGCCATCATATTGAATGTCAGTGCCTCATTTACTAAATTAACATGGTTATAAAGATAAATGTTACTACTTGCAAGATTAGGTGGCACTGTTTTGGAGAATCGGTAAATGTTATTTAGTATAAAAGGTGGTAGCCCACTGGCTATCAATACGTGAACAAACATAAAAAATAATTTCGATTTTATAGATAAATTACATGTACTTTGACTATACCAAGGTTGGTATGAATACAATCAGTAACAAAGTTCCTGAGATACAGCATATCACACAGTAAATTCAAACGGTCGCCACTTCAAAAGCATGTTCACCGCGCATTCGAAAAATATAAACGTGACATACCCATAACGAGTACTACGATTGTACCTAGTTTGGTCTAGTTCGGTGCTTGCGTTCGAATGATACGGACATACAAAAATACACACACACAGACAGGAAGGTTATCTCATAAGCGTATTTTTTATTCGGAAAGTAGGCTTACAATTAATGGATTGTTGCTGTTACCATTACTGTTATATACCACTCGTGAAATGTTTATGTTACATGAAGAATGGGCAGCTGAACAAATGATAATCACAATATACGTTGACTATATTATGGGCATGAGTTAATACTGTGTATTAAAAAAAAGGCTGTGATTAAATTTTGAAGTGGACGTTATTATCAATCATTTCAATTGTATTTGTTATGTTTACAAAACGCGTCACTTACTAAGCTATCCATATTTTAAAATATTATACTGAATTATATATGTAGGTCTACTTTACAAAATTTGAAGGCATAGCCAAGTAGAATACATAAACTTACCCTTCATTTGCTGTTGCCAACAATATTTCGCGAACGATATTCTTCCGCGCTCTGGCCTGTTGCCGTTTCATTCTGTTGTCACATGTTTCTGTTGAGTTGGAATTTAGAAGTTTCAAAGTGGACACTGCATCCTTCCTAATATTTCTTCGTTTCACAGGAAAGTACTGAAGGAGTTCTTGTTGCAAGGTTTTGTAAAAGCAGCCCTCAAGAAAATGCTCAGAGCATATGGTAGCTGCCAGAACATAACAAAATAGAAATAGTAGCTTAAATGACAGACACAGCTCATAAACTTCACAGCATACTGTAACTAACATCTTATATTTACAACATTATGTGTGCTCTGTACAGTGCGGTTACCAACGTTAATTTATTATTGTCGCTATTCAAATATAAAATAATCAAATTGTTTCTTTGCTCTCTTATATACTGTTAAAATATTAAAAAAGCAACACTGTTATTACGTATGGACGTTAGTTAAAATTAACTAACTATGTACGGTGTCATTTTATTTTAAGATTATATTTTACTGTACGCATACAATCACAATATGTGCTAACCTGTTTTCGTATTGATAGTGTCTTTTCTCTTACACGCATTTATCCATTGCTTTCGCAACTCTTCGTCTTTAGGAAATGTATAAAACTTAACACCTGTTGTATTCTTGTTGCTATTATTACAGCCAGCTATACACTGCACAGTACGGCATATTTCCGCATGAAACAGTACGGACACAGGCTACTGTATCTGTCCCATTCCCGGCAGGCGGCGTGGTGGCTCGACGGTGACGTCATCAACTGCCTGCCCTCACCACTGGCCTGCGCAGTCGCCTACCTCCCTTACTCCTAGTACCATGGATCTGCCGTAATGCCATCACTGTCTGCCCCGCCTGTCGTTTGAAAACTTAATTTATACTCTCATTTTACAATTAACAGATCAGCCACTTATAATGATAAACTCACACCTAACAATTATAAATTTTAATCCTGAACAAAAAGAAATTTGAATTTCATTTCTGCAATAAATTTGATCATATTACAAGTTTTGAGCTTCCATTGAACAAGGTAGAAGTTGTAAGTAACATATAATATTATGTATGTTGTTTTTAACAATGCGGGCAAACATCAAACTAACTTAATTCACGCCAATGGTATGTTCTAGTGAATTAATTTACACGTATTAAATTGTGTGTTTGTACAGTACGTTAGTAAAAACCACATGACTATTAATTTTACTTTGTGCGAGGATATTTTCACTCTGACTTCGTTGTAATTTAATACAAACCTTCTGGTAAATATACTGTATCAATACATTTGTGAGTTTTGATAATATAGGTGTACATTTTTTTATTTCTGATAACAAATTTGTAAAATTATACCTACTGCTGCATATTTCCATAACTGCTCATACACATTTGTTCACATTACACAACCTGACTTATTTTTCTAACAATTGCTAGTTTGTGCACACACGCACCCTGCTTTAAAGTAAGTACTGTATTTACTGGCTTCTAAGACGCACATTTTTTTAAGCCTTTGGAGACCCAAAAATGGGTTGTGTCTTAGAATCGATGGTGTCTTACATTCACTAGCATTTTTAAGAGATGTAGACAAAACAATTTAGTAAAAAAAATATTTGTTTGATGATTTGCTAGGGTTCTTTTTATTTTTCTTATTTTATGAAATGAGAGACATGCTTGTCCTTTTAGTCTTTTTTATGAAAAAAAAAAAAGGTGCAAGCAGGTTGTTCTAATTTTTGCTTCTTTTATTAAATGAGAGACGTGCTTGTCCTTTTCGTCCTTTTTTATTGGGAAAAAAAGTGTAGTCTCTGTCTCCCCTTTTCCTTCTGGATCTTCTGCCATACACTGAAACAAAGATGCCAGGGACCTTGAAGGAGGAAGGAAGAAAGATAAACATGTGGCCCTGCTGTGGCGTGACAGGATGCAAGCAGCTCGTGACTATCCGGACAGTTAATTAGGGGGGGAGGCTTGGTGAAGCAGCAGCCGCTTCTATAAACAACACGTCATGTGGACTGGTGGGGCGACAGGCGACAATTCACATGACGGCAAGGTCTGACTTGTTTTGAACAGAAAGACCAGAGTGCGTCTTAGGGCCGTATCTATAAACGGCTTTCGAATGACAACCAACTGCTATCCCCATAGAGAAAGCATTGGTGAGCAGTTCGTTGTCATCCGAAAGCCGTTTATAGATACGGGCCTCAGACTTGAATACAAACTTTTTTTTAACAAAAGTGGGGTGTGTTTTTTCTTATTAAGAAAAACTCGATTTCATTTAACTACAAGTATATATTACAAACATAACGTTTGCAAAATTGTAAATACCTAGTGATATAGAAACCAACCGTAGCAATTTTACTATCCTTTGAATAGTATATGTTTGTAAGATTGACAAATTTTTCACAACGCATGGATCGACAGCATGAGCACTTTTGAAGACGACCATATTGTCTAAAGTAATAATTATTAAGTAACATATATTGTCACCTCCGACGTTTACTTTCGAGTACGGTACAATCAACATACTTTGAATGTTATTTGTAATGTTTTGTTTATATTAACAAGTAGCAGGAAAACAGAAATTTTCTGAAAGGAAAAACGTATCTCACTAGGATTTCAAAAGTGCTCACTTTATCCCAAGCCACCTTGAATTCTCTATTTCCTTGTTGTGCCTGAAGAAGCGAGGACAACCCATGGACCAGGGTCTGTGTCTCTGTATATTTGGTTGCCTTTTGGGCATTGTTGGAGTTGGGCGATGTGCTCATCCACTCAGTTAACATAACGGTAGAGTGTATTGAGAGTATAGGTTATACTCTTGTGTATTGGCAGCCCACTAATCACCAAGTTGGGTGCATGCTGTAACTGCAGTACAGGAATAAATTGATGTTCCCAGCAATACAGAGAGAAATTCTGTTCTATGTAGTGTGTCCTAGTGTCTTATTACTTTCCTAAGAATACAGATCAAACAGCTGGAGTGGCCAACAAAGATAGTCGATACACATATACACATGGCAACTGTATGTAGGATTGGAGTAGATGATGCCAGTACAGATCCACAACCATGCAGCCATAAGGGGTGGAGGTTGCTGCATCGGAATCTGCTATGGTTGTAAGTGTGATGGCTAAAACTTGCTCGAGTGACAGGGTTACATGGGTCAATTTGTCCATTGGAAGCTGAGGTAGCAGCAATGTGCAGAGATATGAGCTCAAAATTAATACCCCTTTCCCTCATGTTACGTCGACGCTCCGCTGGCCGCCAATAACACTTAACGGAAAGTAATTGAAAGAAAACTAACGCAAACCGAAGTGAAGGCGAACCCTCAAGGCAAGAGACCCAACAAAAGAGAATAAACGTAAACTTAATGAAAGAACTTGCGAGCGGGCAGAGGAGGAAGAGGCGACCTTTCCAAGGCGACTGCGAGACCGGGACTACCTGGAGCCAGACAACAGAGGACCAGGTGGTGGTAGGGGAAAAGGAGGGGGTTACCATGCACTTCAAGCATGGCACAGAGTTTGACGTCGCAATGTCTCATACATGGCCGCTCTCAAGATACTCTGGTAATACACACTGTATTCCGTAGCGCTCACAAGTTCCACAAATTTTGTAGTAAAATGTACATAAAACGTCGAATCATGCCAATAGCCAAGGAAGGTGTGCTAGCCCAGCACAAAGTGATACACAGTCCCACATGGAGTCAGGAGATTCCTGTGGAAACACGAGGTGATCTCATTTTATCCTTTTCGCAATATCCTGAATGAAAAGCTAGAGGAAAGAGGAGAAGTAAAACTTACAGTGGACTACACAGTCCCCAATCCACCAGACCAACGTGACAGTCCATTTAAAAGATAGTTGTAACAGGCGAGATGGCCATTTCAGTTAGCACAATGTCCAGAAGGCCACAACCCATATGAAAGAGCGAGGTTGCATCTCCCCCGGATTTTTAAGCTACATTAAAAAATGTGTGAAAGTGGTTAGCCGAGAGCAGGTGACTGTTAATGGTCAATTGAAAGAGTCCAATAAAGGAAGTACTGCGTAAGGGCCAGCTGGCTGTAACATACTGCTTCAACAAGATTATAGGTAAGGTAAGTGGGTTTTTGTCTCTTCGATAACTTGCTCATTAGAGACAGAAATGCACAGTTTCGTACAGTGACAGAAGCTGGGATTGGAGTTAGTCATGGCCTTTCGTGTGGCAACCATCCCAGCATTCACCTGGAGCGATTTCGGGAAACCGTGGAAAACCAAAATCGGAATGGTAGGAGCCAGGGATCAAACCCAGGTACTCCCGAATGTGTGTCCAACATGTTACTGTTTGCTCCACCTCGCTTGGTGACAAGATTATAGGTAACCTTTATAATGACTACACGAGTCGCCTCCCCCCCCCCCCTCCCACCTGAAGTTTAGGAGCTGACAGGAATGCAAATAAAGACCCTGAAAATTACAATTATAAGAGTATGTCAGCAGGGTTTTCAAAAATTTTCTAAGGAATCAAGGAATAAAACACTTGGTATACCGTATTGTCCTGAACAAAGGGGATTGGCAGAATGCACTAACCGTTAACTTGTTGAGAAGATCAAGTGTTTGATGAAAAAATTTGTTCTGATATAAAGTGATGGTGTGTAAATAAAGTGAACCTAGAATATCTGTATGATTTTTGTTGTATCACATACAATCATGTTGAAAAACAGAAACACATGAAATGGGACTCAAAAATTCACCATGTATACAGTATGTGTAGGAAACTGCTAAGACAGTAAAGGGTATAAATTGTTCAATATTAGAAATCCAGGTATGATAGTAGACTTAGGAATGTCAGGTTTCTTTTCAGTGAATGACTTAGTCTACTGCAAGACAAACTTGGAAGAAATACTGGACCCAGAATCTGTCAATATTAACATAGCTTCAATAGAAGACATGGAACACACAGAAGGCAACACAGAGTACATGAACCCACCTGAAGAAGAAAAGTCAGAAGATCTGTGTTTAAAAACCTCAAATTAGGTTCTGGACTTGGAGAAAGAGGAGAAGACAGCAATTAAGGTTCAAGGGTTGGGAAGTTATTAGGCAGATTTTGAAACATATAGGTAACAGAAACCATTACAGTAACTCCTATGATAAAGTTGTGCGAAGTGACAAGAAACTTCTGTGACAAGCAGCAACAAAGAGGGAAATGGATGCTCTGTCAAGTAGTAAATTGTGTTTGGGAGCTGGTGGTTTGACCTTAAGGCAAGACTATGATAAAGTGTAAGGAGGTGTACAGCATAAAGAATAATGGACCTGGAAGTGATTTTCAACATACAGCAAATATATTAGCTAAATGTTTCATACAAGAACACGTTAATGCCTATAGTGTACCATTATTTCCTGTGATCCGCAAAAGTAAATTTAAGATTACTTCTTTCATTAGCTGTAACACTAAATTTGACTGTTGACCATTTGGATGTTAGTACTGCGCTCTTGAATGGTGGAAGCCAGAGAGTTATGTGGAACCAGAATATAAAAACAAAGTTTGTGCCGTAAGGGCGAGGTATACCACAATTTTCATCACCATGTTTTTATTTTTCATTTGTACCAGATATTTTTTTTCTTCTTATTTTAGACACAAAATGTGTCTAAATTTGCCTCTTATGAAATTTTTTTATCTCTCATAGTTTCTGTGCAATGGCTTGTTATTGTCAAAATTTGCATGTTCCATTTTAGGGACTACACTAAAACCAACTGACATACCAAACTTAATAAATTCACAATGGATAAAGATGTCGCAGGCTACAATGTCGCATACATGAAAACAAGGAATAAACATTCTTGTACCGTATTTGCCGGCATATAAGACGACAATTTTTACATATTTTTGGCCCTCAAAAATTGCTACTCGTCTTATATGAGGGTGCAAAAATTGTTGGTAGCCAAAAATTGTTTGAAAGCTAAGCTGTAAGCTGTGGAGTTTATGATGTTTCAAGGAATTGCGTTTTTCGTCACAAATGAAAACGAGTGCCCCATTTATTTTAATAAAATTTATGGTACGAGATTTTGATGAGCGTCATTCATAATAAAGGACACTTCCTCGCAGCGAAGCGGCGATCGATGCGAGCGCGTGCCGAGATACTTTGTCTCGCCAGCCTACAACTCACGGGCGGAGAAAACGATAATCTAGGTCCGCATGCTTTCATCCTTTGTCTCGCAAGCACAAGACTCTCGGGCGGAAAAAACGAGGATCTAGATACCGTACCACACATTTATGTGTCTACCGTCTAGTGCTAGGCTGGCGGACAACAGCGCACAGGAATGCGATGACCTTGCAAGCAGCTGTTGTTGCCCGGCGATGCCATGTAGTGCGCGGCGTGCCTTAGGCCGGCGTTGCCAAGTCGCGCACACCTGCCGGCAAATGGCGATATCGCCGGCCGCTGCCGTGCATTTCCTTGGCTCTTGGGCGCGCGAAGGGCGGTAGTAGCCAATGTTATTCGTTTATTTTTCTATTATGATGTTTAAATGCCGGTAATAAATGCATTGAAAATGTATAAACTAAGTTTTTGTTTCAGGCAAATGAAAAAAAATATTTTTCTGTCGGGAATTTCAAAATTAGTAATTTACTTTTTTCTCAAGATTTTGTACCTTCAAAACCATGACTCGTCTTATATGTGGGGTCGTCCTATTTGCCGGCAAATACGGTTTTTAAATAAAAATTCTGAAATTTAAAATAATATTTGAAAAATTCAATAATTTTTTTTTAAAAATACAAAAATATTTTATTTTGTGGTTTAACGTAGCTGAATCTGTAGCCTACAACATCGTTATTCACTGTGAATTTTTTTGAGTTTGGTAAGTGAGTTGGTTTTAGTATTGTCCTTAAAACGTAAACGTGCAAATTTTGGCTTTAACGAGCCATTACGAAAAAACTATGTGAGATAAAAAAAATTTTTATAGGAGGAAAATTTAGTCACATTTTGTGTCAAATAAAAAACTGTTACAAATATAAAAATAAAATCAGGGTGGTGAAAATTGCAGTAGACCACACTCTTATCAAAGGCTATTTATGGGTTGAGTCAACCCTCCTAGTTATGGCATGAAAGGGCAGGAAAGATAATAAAAGGTCTAAGATACAAAAACTTAAATTTGAGCTATGTATTTTTTACTGAATTAATGGAAAGGTAAAGACACGTGTAACAGTGCATATATATGATTAATTTTTTCAAATGAAAACGCTGAAAGCTGTAAACTGAAGGAACAGTTTTGTACAGAGTTCAATATGAAATTGTTGGGTGAGGTCAAATCCTTTCTACGTGTAGTTTTGAAGGAAGTCATCAGGGTGGTATCAAAATCAATAACAGGTCATTAAGTTAAAGAGTTGAATAAGAAGTATAATATGACAGAAAACTAAACCTGTAAACACACTCATAGTAGCGAATTTGCAGTTGAATAATGATAGAAAAGATGCTCCAAATTTCCATATCAATGTTTGACAGACATACTTGTGTATATTTCTATATAAACACGTGGCTTGAAGTTAGTTGTGCTACAAATTTTCTGTCAGTTTTTAATACCAATCATAAAATGGAGCTCTGGGTAGTGCTTAAAAGGATTTAGAGAACTGAAAGGGACAATCAATATGAATGTGACATATTAAAATTATAATCAAGAGTTGAAAGGCCCTGTAGATGCAGATTGGACCAGTAATCCTACTGATAAAAAATCTTAGTCATTTTATATTAATACCCAGTGGTAGGCTAGTTACTTAGAAAGACAACATATAATCCTGTGTTTCATGTAGTAGCACAGAATTAGGGAATGTACCTTTCACGCCTGCTATTAATGATAATAGTGTTTTTGAAAGGGATATTTAAGGAATTAAGTTGGTTCAAATTTCATGTCCTATTATTCAACCAAAGTGCCCAGAATCTGACAACTCGGAAAAATGGTTTCATTTAAACGGATTGATACTTAACATTGAAAAAACTCTAGTCATATAGTTTAGCAAACGGGGAAACATTGGGTGCACACAACAACAAAACAATAGACAAAATATCAGTGGTAAAATTTCTAGGAAAACACATAGACAAAAATCTGTCCTGGAAAGACCACATTAAAAAACTAGAAAATAAATTTTCAACCATATGCTTCGTATTAAGAGCCCTCAAATCAATAGTAAATACTAAAACATTAAGAATGATTTTCTATGCGTATTTCCATTCAGCAATGAGGTATGGGATAGAATTCTGGGGTAATTCTACGCACAGTTACATAATTTTTCTATTGCAAAAGAAAGATCTACGCATTATGGTGGAAGTTGAACCAAGAACATTCTGCATACCTTTATTTATAGCCCTCCCTATTCAAACTTTGTACACAGAATATGTCATCAGTATAATCAAATTTGTGAAGCAAAACATAGCAGATTATACAACCAATGCGATGACTTACCACAACACAAGATACGCACATAAACTGAGCGCTATACAGCACAAGATACATTAGATATTTTGGTCAGCACTTAACATTGGGGTTTTTAGCACGGGTGAAGGGTGACATGAGGTGAGTATGGAGCAGCGCCAGAATGAAATGGCGGAGGAAACTGGAGATCCCCGAGAAAACCCGCCGACCAGCGGCATCATCTAGCACGATTCCCACATGCAAAAATTCGGGGACCGACCCCGCTGGGAATCAAACCTGGATCACCTTGGTGGGAGGCGAGATGTCTGACCCCTCGACCATCGTGGACCCTATACAACACAAGAGCACATTTTTTTAAATATGTATGTTTTGTGTTGGATTAGCTTCCACAAACCAGTGAAAAAGATATAAGAAAATTCAATTCAACAATACAACATTTATTTAGCAACAATGTTTTTACAATTCAAATGAAGTTGAAGTGTGTATACATTTTCTTTTATTATTTTAAATTTTGTGATATGTATCCAGTGAGCTCCACAGTTTCTTTGAAAATATGTACACATAGGTGAGATTATGAATAAAAAATTCCTGACAAGATGTACATAAGTAAAAGTTCACATAGGGAGAGATTTTGAAAACTTAATTTATTTTATCCATTAACTCACGTGCATAAGAAAGCCTAAGTGTACATATTGTATATATGAGCAGCAGTATTTTCGGTATATAAAATTTTAATTTTTGTGATGTAAATGTATGACATGCCTAGTTAACATTCCACTGTTGCTGTTATGTATGTATCTTAAAGTTCTTTTATGTGTTTGAACTAAGTTTTTTTTATTATTAGTGTAATAGAGTTTGTTATTTATATTAATTCTGTCTTTGATGTATTTAACAGCATACATGTTATGTTATGTCAAAAAAAAAATGATGAACCCCATATTCACTCAACGCAATGTTCGAAAGCTGAGTCAAGCGGGTGATGTAATAAGTAAATAAAGTAAATAAATACAACCGTGCGTTTCTCAAGTATACTGAACATGATAGAAGGTTTTATTACGGGAAGTTGGGAAAGCAAATTAATTTTTGGTGAAATACTGTATTTATATTGCCAGAAAAGATGTCTGTTGTAATGCTTATCATGCTTACCAAAGCATTGCCATTAACTAAACATAAGTTCTCTGTAAATGTTGTAGGACTAAGTTTAAGAAAAATATTTAGCAGTTGTTTATGGGTGTGCAGGGATGTAGCCACGTGGGGCGGCATGGGTCGATAAAACCCTCACTTGGAAATTGCCGACCCACACTAATTTTATCTATAGGCCATAAATTCCAGCATACATGGCAAGTAATGTTATCTCCTTGTTGCACTAATAAGTTTTTGCCGCCTGGCCAGAGTCAGACAAGTAGGTGGAAGGGGGAAGTTTGAAGACAAGCCTTTGTGCTGGGCTATGTTCAGTACTGATGCCCTTTTAACGATGGCGTGCCCAGATATTGTGTGTATGGCAAGAGTCCAGTTAATGCAAAAACGGCGCCGTGAACGAGTCCAAACTAAGTCACTTATGCTGTTCTTACCCGTTACCCAGTTGTGTATATTTTTCAAAGCTGGCCTGGCTGATATGTAGTGCTGATAACGCTTCTCCCTCGGTTTTTTTTTGTTTTGCTTTCACTTCGCTTGCAGTCACACACACAACCTGCCACGGGTGTGGCAGAGATTATCTTTACCGGCGGCGTAAGTATAAGCGTGAAAGTGAGCTGATAATTGCTTGGGGAAGGGTAGGGTCAGGTTGGATGTCTGCAAGGAATTTTTCCGCCAAGGGGGTGGGGGAGGATATTGATTGACATTTCCCGGGAAACGCGTAGCAAGTTGTTTCCCACGCTGATGTTTGGGAAGGTATGTAGAGGAGGGGAGTGAGCTGCCGGCCGTCAGACAAACTCTAGCTGTCACGGTCTTTATCTACGAAAAGTAATATTAATATTTCTCTTTATTTTAAAGAAATGGGGAGTAGATAAACTGTGTAACGGTCAAACCAGCCTTGACGGGAGGGGGGGGGGACTGTGCCAACAAGAATGGTGTGAAATCAAGCAATACATGGCTGATAACCACCGAAAAAAGACATGTACAGAAGTTGTACACTTTCTTTGCACTGACAAAACAATTGAAAATCTGTTTCCAAATATAGCCAAACTTGCACAAGTTTACAGAGTCATTCCACTTCACACAGTTGACTGTGAGAGAGACTTCTCTCAAATGAAGCTCATAAAAACTGACTTAAGAAGCAGACTGGGTGAGTTCACGCTCGATTCCCTGCTACACATTTCACTGGAATGTCCAGATGTCCAAGAGTACCCATTTAAAACTGCAGTTCAGCATTGGGCAGCACAGAAGAACAGAAGAATTCGCTTGAAATAGCAGTGAAAGTTAACCATGGTTGAGATTTTTTGTTAAATAAAATTAGGGTGTTTATAACAGATCTACAGAATTTGACGTAAAAATTAAATTTTTTTAGTGTATTACAGTTTTTGTACAGGTAACCCTTACTCTCAAATTCCTAGCTACATCCCTGGGTGTGTAATATGTTCAATCTAGAAATTTATTGTTTGTTCTTTTTTCAGTTTGTTTACATTGAGCTTGTTTGGTTACATATCATTGCTGTATTGATTTTGTGTTATGTATAGCCATTATACTACTATATATTGGTAAATCTTCTTGGTAAATTATGACAATAATGAAGAATGCAAAGGGTTGGTTCAATGATAGCCATGTAGGATAGAGATGTCTGGAAACAACTCTATAAACCACTGATCTTTGTGGGTTTCCTTACTAAGTACTGCAGTATTACAGTAGAACCCTGTTACTATAATGTTTCTCAAGGGACCAAAAAAATATTTACATTATAAATGGGAAAACATTACAACAGGGTAACTTCCTATTGCCAAGGAGCTCTAGGGACCAAATGAAGGTAGCATTATAACCAGGAAAATGTTATAAGTGGGAACACTGTAACAGGGTTCTACTGTAATGAGAACTTTATACTAATAAGGTTTTGCTGTACCACTAATGGTCAAGATATTAAAGTTGGCCTAAATAATGTGTGCTTCTGTGGATTGTAATGGAAAATTCTGAAACAGAATTGGCTGTAATAATAATAATAATAATAATAATAATAATAACAACAACAATAATATTGTCTTTAGGATAACTGCATGAAAGGAACAGGAGTGATGTAGCAGGAAACTGAAATAATTGTTGTTAAGAGCCCAAAAGCATCAGAACGGTTACATTTAGTGAATGGTGATGGCAGACTTTAAATCCCTTCCTTCACCATTCCCGTTCTCAATAGTATAAGTGGTTAAGGTTGAAAGTTTTCATTAGAATGCATTGCAATAGAAGCAAAACTAGTTGTATGTGCAATATTGCAGCTAAAATGTCAGTTTGAAGTAAAGTTCTAATCAGAACAGCCAAAAAGCTGCAAGCTGCTGTCCAGTAGCTCTATGGCATATTTCTAGTCTCTTTTAATAAAAATGCTGTAAAGTGGTAAAGTATATCCCAAGAACAAATTCATTTTTTTGTTAAATTTAATTTCAGTAATTAAATCAGTTATTTAATTTTTGTGAAATAAAGTTTTAACTTAATGAATGAAGATTAAAGTGTGTTAGAAGTATAAACTATCCAGGGCTGAGAGTCCTGTAATTTACGTATTGTACTTGGATTATCACACAGTTTCTTCTTTCGAAGAGTTGATGGAATGTAAGAATTGGAGAAGCTAGAGACTAAATGCATCTAGGAAAAGTCACTAGGTTTGCCTGGCTCACAATCATAGAGCACCTGGCTTTGATATGAGCATTACGGTCGTTGTTCGTGGCAGTACAGTACAGCTTCTTATCAGTTATCCAGGTATTAATTATTGATGCTGAAAGTGGTGAATCCTTACAATACAGTAGAGCTTTCTATCAAGGTCACTATACAACTGTTACAACTGCAACCCTGTCACAAGGCTAACAGGTATTTGACAGCTTGTTGCATTATGGAATTTAAACTAGTAGTAAGTTAATTTTTTTTAAGTAGTCTTTACTGCTTTTAGTTATTGTGTAACTTTCTTGAATCAGGCGAAAGCTGACATTTTTGTCTATAATGTAGGTTTCCACTGCCACTCAGAAATTTACGTAGGATAATTCCTTTAAAATATATGTAATTGCTACTGTAGAGTATGTTACTTATGTATTCTTCTTGTTTGCACCAACAGTTGTGACAACCAATGTGAGGTTCGTGATCAGAATGAAACCCCCACCTGTTTCAGTTCATTGTCTGAGACAAACTATTTAAATTCTTAAGTTATTTTTGTGACATTGTTTGTTTGTGTCATAGCGTTGACCACAAGAGCAGTAAAGAACTACGACAGTATTTGACGAATGTAGCTGACCAGTGTGAGAGTTCAGCATCAGACCTGCCGTCAGTGATAATCCTGGACAATCTGCACCATGCTGCCTCTTTAGGAGAAGTATTCAATGGCCTTCTGAATGCTAAGTATGCTAAGTGTCCGTACATAATAGGCACTATGAATCAAGCTACTTGTTCCACGACCAACTTACAGCTTCATCACAATTTCAGGTAGTAAATTATACATACTAATTTTTGTACAATTATTGGTTGTTATGTTTTAAATATAGTATGGATAATGTTTTTAGTCTTATTTTTTTCATAATTGTATTTATATGTGATTCGGAATAAAGAGAACACTCAAAAAACCCTTGATTAATTTCTATTTTCTGCCAGTTTTTATCTTTCCGTAGAATGTAAGCATAAATATTGCTATGTGTTTTTATTTACATAGGGTCGTGCAATGTTTACAACTACATAAAACTGTTCCGATAAATGTTAGCTACAATATCTAGCGCGGGGGCTGAATATAAGATATAATCAAAAGTATTCTTGGTTATAAATACCTGTGAGTTAACGTCTCATAATACTGGTTTCTGTCCATCAACTAATTTATACAACACGCACTATTGCCGTTACGAATCTCGTACATGCGGGCGGCATATTTTATTTGAATGTGTAACTCAAAACCACCACCAAAAACAGACATGAAACACACAATTCAAGAATTCAAGTTTCGTTCAGTTCTACTGCCACGATCGACTACGCACTTCAGAAACAATAAATAACGTATTTTCTTAATATGTGAATTAAAAAGTATGCTGTTTCTAGACTGGCAAACGTAAAACGTAATTTATAGAATACCTATGGTTTCACATGGCTATGATATTCATAGTAATTTCGAATACTTTTGAATGTGTACATACGGGCAACGGACAAACACATGATGCAACTTGGCGGAGCAGCGAAAAAATGGCGAGAACCTAACTCTGATGCCTCTTATTGGTGGAATTTTGAACTATCTGAAGCGTGGAGAAAGCGCTAACATGCGAGATGACCTGAGGTCGACGATAGCGTCACATTATTCTGGTGCCATTTAAGTAAAATTATACTGTAAGTAGAAAGGTCAATAAGATCATAAATAAATATTTTGAATTATATTAAATACAGAGAGATCGATTTTATCTGATGTTCTTTCACTAATGTTGTATTCAAATAGGAAAATACATGGAACTACCAACCATACAAGCAGTAAAGAAACTCTTGCTAATGGCGACTTATATGCAGTAACGGCTAGTGATTTTTTTCAAAGGTTAAATCTTTAGTGCTCACTTTATCCCGAATGACCTATATTTAGATATTTTATGCTTACCTTGAATTGTAGGCACCAATTTATTTCCATTAGGAACCATCTATATTGAACAAACATGCAATAATTATTCAAGGTTGTGTCGTTCGGCACCCAGGGATAACTTCTGGTGCTACCCATGCTCGTTAAATTGTCACTTTATAATATTTCACTTCATCTCAAAATTTGTACCTGAGCCCAGCGCATGTCTGCACTTCGTGGGGTTATAATATTGGCTCGATCATAAAACCGTGCTGGTTGAGGCTACTCTTGCCAAACTATGGCAAAGCATGTTCCCAGCAGCGAGCACACCTCTGTGAAAACTCTTATAGCCGTGGTTCTTCTGGATCCAGCTTAGCCGAATGCAAGCAGAAAACATAGAAAAACAAAAGAAAAGCACATGATCATGATTTCATTAAATAGCCATAAACATTTATGTTTAAATGTTCAAAATAGTAAATTTATATTGCCTGTGACTGTGATAACACTAGTTTTCACTAACCAGAAATAAGTATCACATGCAATGTTATGAATTTACAAATTACTGTATTCATGGTGAAATGGTTTATCAAAGTATAGAGCAAGTGTGTAAAGAAAGAAAACAAACTGTAAATCCAAAAATTATATATATGTGTTGTCGTACCTCCTTCATCCCTTGCCAAATTCTAACACGCAAGCCCACTGATAGGAGTGCAGTTGGAGTGCAGTGGGGGCAGGAAAGGAGAGAGTGTGAGTGTAGAGATAGAAGCAGAAAAGTTAACGACAAAGGGCTGTCGCCCATTCCCTTTGCTTTTTATAGTCGCAGTGACTAGAGAACTTGCAGGAAACCTATGCCAGCCAGGGCTGATTCAGGTGTTTTTTTGTGTGTCATGCTGTATGTTACAAGGATTATGTTTATGTGTTTACACGATACTTGCAGGCAAGGTAATAATAATCAGTAACAGAGTGGTAACTTTAGGATCAGTGTAGATTTTGTGCTTGCTGAGTAATTTTTAGTTGCAATATAATTAATGATCATGGTTCATGTTATCACATGATCTGCATACAGGGCTTAGGCCAAACACATAGAAACTTTAATTATATAAATTTTCATTTTGAATTTGGCCGTTATGCAATGCTAGCGCTGCCCACATGCACAGTATGTGGCCAGCGTGAGCAATGCTCACACCAGTTGTTCGTCAGTCTTCAGCATGACTTGTTGTGTTAGTACATGAGGGAGATTCACACTTTGATTACTGTACTTTATTATCGTAATTCTGTATAAATCTTCTACGCCAAAACCTTTTATTTTATATCGCTCCCTTGTGTCACCGCTACGTTCTGACCATAGTGCCAAGTGGCCGTGTGCTACCTCAAGTTATTCTTACATATGACTAGTGTTATTTTCTGTTTCATTTCTCACTCCATGCAGTGAATTTTTTATACTATATTTTATTGTTCCCGTAACATGTAAACTTGAGAACACTGAAGATATTAGCAGTATGGCACGTGATAACTGTACACATATATGGTACCGGGTTTCGAAGTTGTAATCATTTTAAACTGATAACCTCTTTCTTTAACGAATGCCTGAATGTGTGTGTGGGCTTGTACGAGCATGCTTCTGTTTCAAACAGAGAGTGAAGAAGGTAAGTGTTTGCCACCACCCTGAGGCAGACCGACGAACATCCTGTACGTTTTGAGATCGCTTTTCATAACTCTTTTTCTCTCTCTCTTTCTCTCCCTCTCTTTCTCTCTCTCTCTTCTCTCTCTCTCTCTTCTCTCCCTCTCTTCTCTCCCTCTCTTTTTCTCTCTCTGTCTCTTTCTCTCCCCCCCTTCCCATAAGTTTTGCAACAAAACATGAGCAGTGGCATATGTCCACAAACCAATACATTCTTCTGACAAAAGTATGCAGGCCTATGTTCATAAGTTCTTAATGTAAAATATTTGATTTGTACGTGTGAATATGTATTGTTTACCTAATATAAGTTTTTATACATTATATGTTGCATTGTATTTTCCCAAAAGTGGTTTTATCGGTTGGTGGTAACTGCTTGTAGGTGGGTTCTGTGCGCCAATCACATGGAACCAGTGAAAGGTTTCTTGGGAAGGTACCTGCGCAGACGTCTTCTTGAGTCTGAGGTACAACATGGTTCCCGTAGCCTTGACATGGCACGAATTCTTGATTGGATACCTCGAGTATGGCAACATCTCAACAAGTTCCTAGAGACTCACAGCTCATCAGATGTTACAATCGGTTAGTTTGAAGTGTTTTTGTGATTTTCATAAAGCTTATACATTTGCATACTCTTGTAGCTCTTAGTTTAGAATAATATTATTGTGTATGTGCAACTATTGTGTAAACATGAATAGTTTGAGAAGTGAAATAGCTTACCCAGTAAATTAATTAGAAATAGCATTGTATAGTTCCTTCATATTTAGTGCATTTTCCAATGAGGTAGTCTCTTGAACAGGACAATAGGTGACCCACATACAGCTAGAAAGTAATGCTTCAGTGATCTCCGCAGGCCCATTTTGCCGGGCGCCCCACCCGGCTAGTTTTCTTTACCACCCATCTAAGAAACAGACATTCCCATCAACACCATGAAGCTTATTCCACGATGCACCCAGCTGGTCTCGTAAACTACCCAGATCTAAATTTTTGCTGGGGAGATCACTGTGCTTCCTCTTTATTGCAAGTTCTACCTTCCTAATAAAAGTAGTTCCAATATTGACCATGAAGTACAGTAAAACTTCACTGTTTCAACCTCATTTATTACAACAACATGGTTTTTAGACACATTTTAAGAACCATAAGAAGCCAAAAAAGTATGAAATTTTAGAAAAATCTGCTGAAAATTGATTTGGTGACTTTTCTTGGTGGCTATGCACTGCATTTTTTTTGGACAGATCTGTATTGTAAGTAGTGCACTGCAAAAAGTAAGTACCATTCCTGTATACTGTGAAGCGACCAGCCTGCGCTTCGGGTATAGTTTTTCAATAAGTCAGTTGTATTTCTAGAGTCTCTGCTGTAGTTTATTTGTTTGCATAATTAATGCTAGCCAGTGTTACTGACACTTCAGAACCAAGAGCTGGCAGCCTAGTATCAGTTAGGTGTAGGGTAGGGTTTATGCATCCCTTAATTTCAAAAGCCCTGGTGTGTTGCCCGGCCACCCTACTTTAATATATTGCCTGTAAATTATTTAAAATCAGTGTGTTTCTAAAATTTTTGTAAGTCAATAATAATTGTTTCAATATGAGGGTTCCATGTTTGTTGCTGTAAGCCTAATAATTTTCTAAGCAAGTCATTTAGTTAAATACTGTAATGATTATAATTTTGCTGAACAAGAAATATCATAGAATACCCACTCTAAATGCAAAACCGCTATTGGGCCTGGCGAAACAGTACAGTAACAGAAAACCGCGTCTGGATGCAATTCCTAGGGATAAGTTTTCTCATTGGAGTATTTTAATGTTAAATAATGTGTTCTTAGGTTTTGACTAAGTTAAAATTGTTCTAAGTTGTCAATGTTCTGATGACACGTGAGTTTAAAGTAAATATGTCTTGTGTGGACTTTTTTAAAACGGTATGAAATTTCAAGCAACTATGGACTCTTGGACATTTTACAAGAAATTGATCGTTTAAAAGTTATTGCAGTTTGAAAGTTTTGGTATTTATTTTGAAAATATGTAGATGAGTTCAGCCAGCCCGGCCATGGTGCCGCGGGGGCAATACCGATAGAGGTTTACAGAGTGTACTGCAAGGTGTATGGCCGGCAATGTCCGATGCCAAGATTTTATTTAATATAATTTTTATTGTAATAATAATTTACTAAAATATTGAAATACGTCTTTAAAGTAAGCATAATTTTGCCGATTTTTCAGTGATTTTAGTTTGGTTAATTTGTATCCAGACCGGTTACTTAATCTTGCTAGAAGGTCATGGAACATTCTAACCGGAAGATAGGCCGCCATAGTGTCTTGGGACGCCATTGTGGTCGCCATTGCTGATTACTTTTGTTCTTGACCGTCAAGGATGCCGGACGTGTTTCGGGTTGTGCGAGGTTCGCACGCGGTAAGCCGAGGGGCGCGATTGGAAGAGATGGGGCCGCGATGGAAGGCAGTGAAAAAACTTTTTAGAACTATGCATTAGTAATCAGCTAGAATTATTTGATTCTTTAATGTGAATCTGCAGCCGTATTAACCGCGTGGCGGGCCCACTATCGGCTTATAATTTGAGTTTAGTGTGACGCGTCCTCTTGCGTCTGCTGCGTGTTGCTATTTGGACTATTGCTGTTGTAGTCTACTGCAGTCGGTGTTGAGGTTATGTTAAGTTTGCGCGTGCTCCGGATAGCTCAGTTTGATTTAATTTCAGGGTTAACCAATCATCGTGACTTCATTAATAACAACTCACTCAGTCAACGGTTGATTTATTTTTTGTGTAACTTTGACAGATGTTTAAAAAAGGCGGTTATTCACTAATCACAAATAAACCCGTCAGCTGTCCGGCGTTACCATGTCTGAGCGCGAGTTAAAAACAAGAAAAACAAGGTGATGATGCGACTTATTCGTTCTAACTGCCCTACAACTAAAGACCGCCTCGGGCCAGCGCCCGGCACAAAACTGTTCTATAACTAACAACCGTCTCCTCATCGGGCCAGCGCCCGGCCTCAACTCCCCTCTCACGGCAACGGACATGGTAACAAATAGCGCACACGGCGGAGTGATACAACAGTATCCAAAATTTAACAAAACCCGCAAAATGACACTTAAAACACATAACAAAGGATTCCAAAATTTCCGTTTATAGGTTTTACATTGAAATAAAATTGTTTATCCACACAAATAATATAATTGAGGACAAAAAGTGCGCAACAG
>PNEQ01003355.1:22293-34765 GCA_003012365.1 Medauroidea extradentata
AGTGTATGGTTCAGGATGTTCTGTCGCACAGCTAGGAAGAATGGTGATGCTGTAGTGTGGTAGGTATTTCTGCAGGTCTACGCAGTACAAAGGGATAAATATAACAACATTATCACAGCGTACCTTACTGTCACCACGTGTACCCTTAACCACACAACCTAGCACCCAATCACTTCCATTTTCTTTTAAACACATTACACAGGTAATATTAAATTTAAAATTACTGGAGACTGCATTCAAATTTACCTTGATTAAGGGTAATATTTGTAACAATACACATGCCAGAATTAAAAAAAAAATATCAATGTATACTGTAATGTAGTGCTGCAAGCATGACTTTCTTAAACAATGAACTTGGTATTACATTGAAGTTCAAAGTACATAACATATACTGTGTATAGTAGAACCCTGATTTAACTAAATGCCTCAGAGCCTGAAAATGTTTATTCTAAATCAGTGTTTCTTTAAATCTGACTTAATATTTTTTAACCCTACAAAAGAAATATTTTATGATTCTCGGGCTGTTTTGTTGAATGTAAGGTAATTTAAAAAATATGTTTGCACTCACCACCTGAAGAAACGTCGCACTCACGTTTCCGCAAAAAAAAATGTTGCCCAACTTTTATTTATTTATTTATTTATTTAACCTCACATAAACCCCAATACATGTTGATAGTGATTTGTCAAAAAATACATTCTTTAAGATAAAAACAGATATGTACAGTAGATGTTTACATTAAACAAATAAAACACAAAAACATATACAGTATTAACAAAAGTAGTACAGTCAAACGTTCATAAAGCATAGTGCATTAACATATTGTCATACATAGTCACGTAATGGTGTGTGGATCATTCAAATATTCTTCCACATTATAATAAGCTTTCATAAGTAAGTATGAATTCGACTCATATATTTATATTATTGAAGGTTTTTAATACTGTAGGAAGTTTGTTTATCAGTTTCTTTCCCATGTAGTATGGAGTACAGGAAAATTTTTTAGTTCTATGTGTAAATAGATGTAAGTCAGCAGCTTGTCTAGTATTGTAATTATGGTAGGTATTATTTGTTGGATTACAAGTGTTCTTTACAGCAAATACAATGGTATGATATATGTACAGACTAGGAAAAGTTAAAATTTTTAGCTTTAGGAAAAACTCTCTACATGGTGTTTTGCAGTGATATTACTTATTAGTCTGACAATTTTTTTTCTGTAAAGTAAATGCCTTGAGCCAATTTGTAGAGATTCCCCAGAAAATAACGTTGTAGGGACTGGAAAAATTCGCGAATTCAATGACCTGTAGGCTAGAATCCATGGTACTATGCATATTCAAGCCTCGACAATTTGTCAACTAGCTGCTACTCAGTGGAACAGAAGACAACGACCGAATAGACGGGGCTTGAGTATGCATAGAACAATGGATTCTAGCCTACAGGTAATTGAATTCGCGAAATCTTCCAGTCCCTACCCATAACTTAATAGAGATTGTACATTAGCAAAATAAAAACTTAATACTCCTTGGGTGTTGCATATTTGATTTAATGTGTGAATGACAAAGCAAAATGAGCTTAATCTATTGCAGATTGTATTGATTTGTGCATACTCAACTCAGTCACTTCTGCTGCAAGAGTTTTCAACTAATTTTAACTTTCCCCCACCGGCAGGTCGATTACGGATCTGTTTTTGACCCATCTTAACTCGAACGTGACGTTGGTAAGACGTCAAATGACAAAATGCGACCACTGATAAATTAAGACGCGTCAAAATTGTGGCGACACAGCCTTGACTAAGGTGCCCAAAATCGGAAGTCTCAGTAAAGTTGTCGCATCATTAGTATCAGTAAATTGAACATATAGTTATTTATACAAGTCATTTCTGAGCATTGGCATAAGTAATTTTGTATGTAAACTTACTGGAAAATGCTAAGACTACAAAAAAGGATTGCGCCGCATCACATTTCGTAATAGCCATGTAAGAAGTTAAAAGTTATTTTACTTGTTTTATCGAAGTAGACCTACAAAATATTGCTTTAGTGTACATGCATATATTTTATTTCTTAAGACTACATACCTTCAGAATTTTATACACAATGTTAAATTAATCACGCCATATAATTTTGAATTTGTTGGTAAGTTGTTTTGAATGCATAGACCTAATTACATAACCTCGCATGTCGCATGAGAAAAAAAAACGTTAGTTACATATTTACATACAATTTCTATTTGCATTTATTGAAGAGTAAATAATAAAACAAATTCTAGAAATAATTTATTGACCTTGCTTTTCTGTCAAAAAGTAATTTAGGTTATGGTTATGTTTAAAACAATGAGCTTTCGACGATGACAAATGAAGCTTCTTTTTCTTGATTGGCCAGCAAATACGTAATTGTGGTGATAACCGAGCATAGAAGTACCAACATGTGTTTTTCAAGCGTATTACTTAAGACGCCTTGTGTAATGCGAAACTGTTATGACGGACAGAAACGTAATCGAAATTTTCTCACAGAGTCTTAAGAAACCGGGCTTACGAACGACATGTTTCAACTAAGATGTCATGCTCTAAAAGATCAGTAATTGACCTGCTGATGATTTAAAAACTATCTATGGAGAAATAAGTACATCCTGCGGCTAGTGAAAGTATTTACTATGTAGATTTATGTTACAATCATAAATTTTTTTATAATTTTTAAAGTTATTGAAATCTTTTCGTGAAGTTTCTTATTTTTTGTTCCAGAGTTCATTAAATCAGGTCTCTACTGTATATGTTTTATTAACCTTACATACATAAAATGGACACAAAATAATTTAACTTACCCTAAGGGAATGCAAGTTGACTCTGGGTTAAAAAAGTTTAAAATAATGAGGTTTTACTATAATGTATGTTTCTTCATTGGCGTTGAACTCATTTTTATTTAAGAAACTAACGTCTCAAAAGTTACATATAACCAGTCCAGCAAAATTTTTATATTTAATCTGTGTCAGAAGTAGTATTTCAGGGTTTTTACATATATGTATGTATTACATATTTTAATTAATTTATATTTACAAACAGGTCAGATTGGTCAAACAAGTAACTGGGTAGAATGACTTAATGTTGTTTTCTTCTGATTCAGGTCCACGGCTTTTTCTGTCATGCCCCAATGACCCAGATGGTTCCCAAGTGTGGTTTACTGATCTGTGGAACTACTCAGTTGTGCCATACCTAATGGAAGCAGTACGAGAAGGCCTTCAGTTGTATGGTCGCCGTGCACAGTGGGAAGACCCTACTCAGTTTATCTACCAGACATATCCCTGGACTAATGATGCTGTGCATGGTGGAAAAGAAGCATTATTAAGGTATACTGATAGCTTTTTAAAAAATAGTTGCTTAGAGAAATAACCATGCAGAGGGATAAATATGTACCCACTAAGTACTAGTGAATGCCTTAAATCAGAGCATTGAGCCGAATGAGAATTTTGTACAACCAATTTGGCCCTCAGCCATTTTAACGCACATCTGATTCAATATTCCCTATAGCAACAAATATCTGTCATACCAGTAAATCTTAAACAATCTCAATGTAAACATTTTCCTTGGTTAATGTTTTGCATATATATGTGTGTGTGTGTTTGCGTTTGCATGTGTTTGCGTGTGTTTGCGTGTGTTTGCGTGTGCTTGCGTGCGTGTGCGTGTGCATGTGTGCGAGAGAGAGAGAGAGAGAGAGAGAGAGAGAGAGAGAGAGAGAGAGATTATAAAATAGGTGTATTTTTGTCTCAAACAAAAAATTGCACTAAAACATTTATTATTTATGAAACATGGCATTATTAAATGTTGTTGCTGCTGTTATTTGTTGCAGCAAACAAAGTTAACGTACAGTTCTGTTTACTTTGTATACAGCTCAGCTGGCAGTGTGAACCATAGATAGAAACCCTTATCTTGTCAGTGTATGTTACCGTATTTGGCGGCATATAACACAACTATTTTTACGTATTTTTGGCCTTCAAAAATTGCTACTCGTCTTATATGAAGGTGCAAAAATTTTGGTAACCTAAAAATTGTTTGAAAACTAAGCTGTAAGCTGTGGAGTTACATAATGTTTCAAGGAATTGCATTTTTTGTCACAAATGAAAATGAGTGCCCCATTTTTTTTAATAAAATTTTTGGTACGAAATTTTGATGAGCGTCATTCGTAATAAAGGACACTTCCTCGCAGCGAAGTGGTGATCGATGCAGCTGGAGCGCATGCCGAGATACTTTGTTTCGCCACCCTACAACTCTCGGTGCGGAGAAAACGAGGATCTAGGTCCGCATGCTTACAGCCTTTTGTCTCGTAAGCACAAAACTCTCTGGCGGAAAAAACGAGGATCTAGGTACCATACCATACATTCATGTGTACTATCTGGTGCTAGGCTGGCAGACAACAGCGCACAGGAATGCAATGACCTTGCATGCAGCTGTTGCAGCCCGGCGTTGCCATGTAGCGCGCGGCGTGCCTCAGTCTGGCGTTGCCAAGATGTACACAGCTGCCGGCAACTGATGAGGCCACTCGCCGGCCACGTGTGCCGCCGCCTTACATTTCCTTGGCTCTTGGGCACCCGGAGAGCAGTAGTAGCCAATGTTATTCATTTTTGTGTCTACTATTATGTTTATATGAAGGTAATAAATGCATTGAAAATATTTAAAACTATTTTTTAATGTTTCTGGCAAAGGAAAATATATATTTTTCTGTCGGGAATTTCAAAATTAGTAATTTACTTTTTTTCAAGATTTTGTACCTTCAAAACCATGACTCGTCTTATATGCGGGGTTGTCCTATATGCCGACGAATACAGTATTTTAATTTAAACTTGCAATGGGAGCATGTTACAAAACAATTTGGACATTTGCCATTGCAGCAAATGTTGTGTTTCAGAAAACCAGAGCATACACACAGACTGACAAATAAACAACCAAAAGGATTTTGTAGGAACAAACAAAGGAAAATACTTGCAATTCCACAAGAAATTCAGTCAGTGAGTTTAAAACAACAAAACAAGGAATTAAATCGACACCAAAGAACACACAGACCAATATCTACAACCATGCCACTATGTACCAAATTCTCACTTAAAGAGATGCACAATTCAAAACTTCTCGAACACTAGCACGGTATTAACTCGTCAACTCACATTTCCTCGAAATGGAGTTAATTAGTCAACAATCCAACCTTACAGGTATTGAGACTATGGTTGCCTTTAAAATGAGAAAACAAGAATTCTGTCAAAAAGACTTTATACATGTATGCAATTTTAAAAAAATGCAAATACTGTTACAATTATGTCCTTTCGATCACATCCTCCTTGAAACCCTTTCCTTTATAGTTTTTTTTTTTCATATGTTTCATAAAATTTCACACAAGTTAGAACAGTTACATGAGTTCAAGTATAGTGGACAATTATTATTAACTTCTTCATTCTTTTATGATTTACGAATCTTTCATTCCTCACTCACACAACTCCAAAATGTGCAATCCTTAAATTTCAAAGTTCACGAGTTTGATCTCAAACCTGAAGTGACACACATCTAACTCTTCTTCTGTTACTCTTTCTCCGTTAATTAGCTACATCATTAGGCAATTTCCTCACTACACAGACTCTTCTAGACTGTCAACCAATTCGAAAGACGTCCCATTCACAGAGATAATCCAAACTTATGTTACCACTATATACCTTGAAGAGTTGCCTTCGGCATACGTCCTGAATTGAGGTTTGTTTTCTGCAGTTACAAAACGGCTCTACCTTCAGTTCTGGACTAAGGCCCTAGGCTTCCAGGTATTGCAGCCCAGAAGATGCCAGTTAACCACCTCAATGACCTTGCAGAACCTTGGCAAATGTAATTGAGGCGGACTCCTGCTCATAGTGCACCTGCGCCTTGTGGACATAGACCGAAACAAAGAAGAGCTCACACTGGAGTGGGCCAAGACACACACAACACACCCCACGTCAAGCCTACAGAACCTCCCTCCCCTTCATTCATTTCCCCCCCTCTGCTCCATGCAGAGAGTCTACTCCCCACTTTCCAATGCCGTTCAATTTGCAAAAGGCATGACAATTGAATGGAGAAGAACGAAGGCGGCACACTCAACGGAGGACACGAGAGAGAGAGGGGAGGGAAGAGAGAGAAAGAGAAATAAAGAAACTGCCCACTTAGCAATTCCAATCCAAAACAACCTTAACCTGAATTTACGGCGACCACAACACAACTTCTTATGCCTATTCCCGAGACAAAACAACACGAACGAAGCTGGTGGACCTGTTCAACTATGCATGCCTGATACTCGGACAGGAGGTTGGTCCAGAAGTTGGGTAGGTAAAGGATTATCACCGGTGGTGATACAAAGGATGGATGTGCACAAGGTTGGGCCTTGCAGAGTCACCCCCAGGGTGTAAGAGAGGAAAGAAGGTAAGGTGGGGGTTAACTAAAGGGGCCTTGCGAACTTCACATAACAGATTGGAGTAAGAGCGAGTGGGGCCTTGGGGACGTCGCCCACTCAGGAGGACGAGTGTCAGGGCGACCCGACAGTTAGGCTTAGTCCCTGATGAATACCACACCAGGGTTGGAAGGCCTCTTTTTATAGCTGCCAGAAGAAGTGAAATACAGTTATGTGGATGGTGCAAAATGGCCAATGGGATGTACTGGATTGTCTGCTGCTACAAATGTACCACCTTTACACACAGAAACTATGTCTCTGGTCACTAAATTACTCTGCTGCATAAAATAAATATGCCAACTTGTAGAATTAATGTGCGTGTTACCATTAAACACTATAATAAACATATAACAACTATTAAATTAATATAAAATACATTTCAAGGAATAACAAACATTGTAGTGACAGGTGTGCTTCGCAGAATTCGCTAAGGTGGTGGAATGTTTGGTGGTTACGAGCAAATTTATTGTAATTTCTGGGCTGGTGATGGCTACTAAGAGGATTCCTTGTCACTTCTTGCTTATGTGTGGTTCGAGTAACCAACATGGTGTGTTTACATTTCGCCATGCTGCAGAATAAGTACTACAGGAGTTAAGAAGTCTGTGTTTCTGATTTTCTGTAGCTGTTTGCTGTGTTCATTGTGAACACCGAGTTATGGCAATAAAGCATAGAACATTACTAAAGCATAATTACAGTATGTAAAAATTGTGTGCGAGAACGCAAAATTTGTGTGGGCCTACAGACTGTTGACGTTGTGGGATAGGCCATATTTCTAGCAGTTCACGAGTGTAAATTGATAGTTTGGTTTATGACCCAATTTAATCCCCGCAAATTCTAGAGGGCGTAGTTGTGCCAATAAAATTAAAATCTGGTTTTCTGCAGAACCTATTGTGGCGCATCCAGCCTCACTGCCACACGTCCAGAGTTAGCTCAGTATCTAAGAGTTTGATGAAACATAACCTTACAGGCGGCGTGGGTTTCTGGCAATGTAGCGAGAAATTAAAAATGGAAGAACTAGTTAATTTGAGGTTGCAAAATTTCAGACTTAGTATATTAACTTAGAAACTGAATGCTGGAGGCACCCTTTGAGTGAACCACAAAGAACAAATTTGATGAACTGTGATCCCGGATAACGTTACCGTAACTTCACATGTTAAAAAAAACCAAAGAAAGAAAAGTACTGAACCCTTTTTATTATTATTATTATTATTATTATTATTATTATTATTATTATTATTATTATATCATAATTTCTGACCACAGGTATGGAAAATAAACTATATTTATTCCTATTGTATGTGTACTATAAATTGTTCAAGGAAACTTTAGTAATGTAATGTGAACAAGGTTTAGAACTCTGTTTCTGATTATATGTTAATTTGTAATGGCAGCTGCAAACTTGCCACCCTCGTTAACTGGGACCGGGTAGTACACAGGGCATTCCAGCTCTCCAATGTGCACTCCCATGGAAACGTGCTACTAATATTACAGTATTATTGTTGAAAAGTAAATTTGTATGTGTTATGTTGGTAGCAAAGGGAGAAACTTGTATCTGTGTAAAGTGTTGTGTCTTGTAGTCTCTAGTCTTCTTCTGGTAGCCATGATGGCGAAACGGTTGTATCTCGTAGTAGATTGGATTAAATAATATAATCAGATGGTTGTTCACTTTATTGATCGCCGATAGTGTTCAACAAATACATATACACAACAATTTTGACTGTTTACTCAGTGTGTTACAACATTCTACACACAAATTGTTAATATACCTAACACACATAAACGTCTACTGCCATATGGTTTCTATTCCTGCCCCCTAATATATATATATATATATATATATATATATATATATATATATATATATATATATATATATATCTGTCGTCACTTACGTCTTTGACTACACACACGCAATTACACTGAGGTCCTCTCGTACCTGTTTTGCAGTACGGTTCACAATACCTTTGGGCCGCCGCGGACCGAGAGCGACGTCATACATACTCTATCTCACCTGAATCTACTGGGCAGCATCCAAATAGGGCTCGTTTTCTTCGTACCTTGAAAAATGTGCACACAATGGTCTTAGTATATTGCGTAAATTATGTCTCGACCCCGCAGTAGATCACACAGCCTCATGATCAGTCATACTTGAGTGTCATCACCCGACACGCAGCTCAAAACCATCGCTCTTCACAGCTGGTGGTTACCATACACTCGCGTCCAAATACCGTCAGTCAACTCTAGTCACTAAACTGACACTCGGCTACTACTGTCGACTGCTGCTGTAGACCACCGGCCGGCTACTCACATGTGCCCTTGAGCACTACCGCTACTCATGCCACTCTCCACAGGCGCGGCACAACGCATCCAATTGTCAAGTATCACATTGGCGGCCAACACACCATTACGTCAAGGTTACCATCTGAAGAAACATAAAACTTCCACAAAATCAGTACGTACCGTGTCCATCCAATACAGAGACGTGAGCACCATCTCAAATTCTGTACTACTTTAAAGACTCAGTTTTGTAATAATGTTTATCTCTGCAACAAAATAGATTGTACTGTATGTAGTGTAGTTGTATGCAGGCATGTGGTCAAACTTGATATTCCCTTAGTATACCTATCTTTGCATAACGCCTTTGTTGACCTTTTACTTACTTTAACTGTCTCGTCTCCCTAAAGTACTTTATGTTAGAGATATCAGCTTTGTACACCCTGAGTGGGCATGTAATTGCTTTTTCTGTTGTGTAAAATGAAATATGTATTGAAAGAGATGTCGCAAGTGTGTGCCATTCTGCTATATAGGATGTATGAGTAGTAATTAAAAGTGTGTAAAGGTGTCTAGTGTTCTTCTATTACAGTGTTGAAGGTTAACAGTAATTCTTCATTTGAAGTGTGTAATTTGTATTTGTGTCAATGACTGCATCCTGGCTTTGAAAGCTCGGTAAGACTGAACTAAGGGTTAACCTCCGAGCAGCAGGGGTTAAGTTTAAAGAAAACTGAGTATACAGTATTAAGAAACTCTGAAATAAACTTGCTGCTATCATTAAGGTGTTGGGGATGTGGACAATAATGATAAAGAGGCTGTGGTAAACAAATAATTAAGCACTCCGTCCACTAAAGGGAAATTAATTTTGAGTTCACTCTGAGATAATTTTGAGCGTAATTCATTATTGGAGTTCATGCTATCAGTTCACAGATTGAAATGTTACATGTTGGTATGCAGTAATGAAGAGTTAATTCAAGTTTTTATACCAAAATCTTCAGGGATTGCGTTGGATATTTTACTTGAAGGCCTTAAATTCCAGTCTGATTGGGTAGTAGTGAAAAGAAAGTTGTGGGAAGTTTTATGTCCGAAAAGGGTAGTAGAGGATTTGAAACAACAATTTGTATTTAGGTTTCAACATCAAATAGCAAAGGTATCGGAATTTATTCTGGAATTGAATGAATGTGCGGCAGCTTTGTAAGTAATTTGCCCGAACAGAAACTAATAAAGTTAGTTTTGGAAAATTTTAATTATGAAGTTGGGCAACAGTGTGACTTAATTGAAGTCCCTATTACATTACGAGAGCTTAAAATATTGGAATTGAAAATGGAGAACTTGGTTTTCGCTTCTAACCAATATTTTGATTCACAAAATTCAAAATCAAAACCGAAGTCAAGTGGGAGTAGTGGGAATGTGATGGCTCAGAAGCAACAGTTTTAAGTGTTGTAAGATTGGCCACATGGCGGCATACTATAATAATAAGGGTGAACAATGCCAAGATTTTAGGTGCCGTCAACTAGGACATTTAGCTAATTCTTGTGATGCTATGGAAGTTGTAAAAAAGGGGAGCAAAGGTCCTGCAGAATCTAGCTTGGGAGGAAAAAGGTTAGTGGTGGTAGCCTGGGAAAAACAATTTTTGGTTTGCTGTGCCATGTAAAGAGAAAAAAATATTAGCAATGGTTGACACAGGTGCTACATCCAGTTTTCTGTCCTAGGAGTTTGTAAGTTGTTTATTGAAGGAATTTCCGGACTTAAAGAATAAACTTACAGTTGAACATGGATTCACTTTGCACGTGGCAAATGGAACTTGATGTAGGGTTTGTTCATTCCCTAGATTGATTTTTAAAATTGGGAAGTATTTGTGGACCAGAAAATTCTGTATGTGTTCCAGAAATATTGTATAAAATGATTTTGGGTCTAGATTATTTACAGGAGATGAAGACGTTGATAAATTGGGGGGCTAGAGTTTCAAGTTTCACGTTTCATTAAGATTCTAAAATACGGTTGTAACGGAAATGTAGGCAAAGACGAGCAAGGTATGGAAACCTTTGAAAGTGACCTCTTTGAAAATTAAAAAAACAGGTAAGGACAGATGATGCAGCAATATCTTGATATGCTCACTAAGAAGCTAAACAAATGTGAACTTGTGCCAGTTAAAAGTACTGTTCCTGATAAACAGCAATCAAGAATATGTCATATCAGTGTTCGCCTCCTAAGCTTTAGACATTTCGTGAGGTAATTTCAGACCTAGAGCACCAGGATATGGTTTGTTGTAGTTCATAATTCTATGCTTCACCAGCTTTTCTGGTAAAAAAGAAGGAACCAGGGGTGTTCTGCTTAGTGTTTGGCTTCCGCTATTTGAATAAAAAAATTCTTTTGGATCCCTTTATGTTGCCCAAACATATATTTTGTTCCGGCATATGTCCTAGGCCACTTATTTTACAGCGTTTGACTTGAATTCAATGTGTGATTAATAAGAAAAGCCAGCATTATACTAAGTTTGTTACTCCATGGGGGCATTTTGGATAGAAGTGTGTTCCATTCAGGGTAAGCTTTGGGGGGACACGTATTCTGAATCATTTGTTGGAAGACTACCAGTTCAAATTTCTGATTACTTTCCTTTATGGCATTTGTTTGTTTTTGACCACTATTTAGGAACATCTGTAGCATGCACAATTAGCCTTCGAGAAACTGTGCATTACAAAGTTCATTGTTAACTTTATTTATTGGTCCCAGAAACAAACTAAGTTTCTGGGTTTTGTCGTAAGGAAAGGGCAGGTTCTTATGGATCCTGAAAACATTTGGCCAATTATAAATTTCCCACAACCCGAAAATGTGAAAGTATAGAGGAGGTTCCTGTGCATGCTAAGGTACTTTTCGAAATTTATTCCTAGCTATGCAGAATTATGCTCCTCTTTAAAAAGGAAAATTGTGGTTTTCTATTGGGGTTATGAACAGGAAAGGACATTTTAGGCCCTGAAGCAAGACATTTCACACCCTATTGAGTTATTCCTACCTGATTTCAGTCAACGGTTTATGTTGTTTGTGGATGCAAGCAGTTTGGTCATTGGGGCAATTTTGGTGCAGGGAAGAAAAGGTGACCAAAGCAGGACACTCACACCGGAATAATAAGGTTATAGTTTGTATTAAAAGGAGGTCGTAGCGTTTGTTTTTGGCGTAGAGAAGTTTGCGTGTTATTTAGAGCTTGCCGAATTTGGCTTGATGACTGACAAGCACTGATATAGCTATTTTCCCACCTAGGTTGGCAGGTAAATAATGTGCCTGGCAAAGTTTAGATTTAATATTAACCTTGCCAGAGGTAAGAATAACTGCATGGCGGATGCTTTATCAAGAATATTCAACCCTTCAGAGTTTGTAATGTGTGAGACCTAACCTAGTGGAAGGGATGGTTGCAGTGTGCTTAGCTTGATTTCTGAAGTATTCATAATTAGCTTGATTTCTGAAGTATTCATAAATATGTGGAAATGGCAGGGAGAAAATTTGAAAGGGGCAGAGCTGATCAAAGACATCCTAGAAGGTAAAGAGAAGCTACATAACCTGGTGAAAGGAATTGTGTGTCTGGTGTACAAACGGGGTAAGAAGCAAGTCTGGGACCCTGAGCCCATTAGGAAAATTATCCTCAAATACTATCATGATTCCTTCCTGAGGAGGACATATGGATTCTTGCAGAACTGAACTTAAGATCATGAAAGCGTTAATGTGGCCTAAAATGCATTTGGACTTGGTAGCATAG
>PNEQ01003355.1:42836-58615 GCA_003012365.1 Medauroidea extradentata
CGGCCATGAGCTCTCTCGCGGCATCTGACACCGGAGCCGCTGGGGAGGGAATGCCCCAAACATTGAGCAAAGGGTGTAATAAGTCTCGCCCAAACAGGACGCGGGCAGGGCTGTACTTGGTAGCGCTGTGCACAGCGGAATTGAACCCAATGGAGACCAGATCTAGGTCTTCATCCCACACGTTCTGTTGCTCATGGTACAGCGCTGACAACGTCACCTTCAAATTGCGGTTAAAGCGTTCAACCCTATTTCCACACGGGAAATAAGGGCTGGACGTATAATGGTTGATTGACAACCTAAAGCACATGTCCCTAAACGTCGCAGATGTAAAATAGGTTGCGTTGTCTGTAAGTAAGCTCACGGGAGGGCCGAACATTGACCAAACACGGTCTGTCAAGCGACGCTGGATCTCCGAACTTCGTATGCTACGAGTAGCAATAAGAAACACAAAGTTCGAAAAGACGTCCAGGACAATTAAAATATACTTATTACCCTTAGTAGAACGAGTGAGTGGGCCAAACACGTCACAGTGTAACACCTCCCATGAGTACGTGATTTCATCAACACTGTACATACCCACACAGGAATTTTGGCAGGGCTTTGCACGCTGACACACCACGCAACGCCTCACGTACCTTCGGACGTCCGCAAAGATTTTGGGCAAATAAAATCTGGCGCTTAGCTTGCTTAAGGTGCCCTGACGCCCCAAATGTCCCCCAAAGGGTGAATCATGATAATACCTGAGGAGTTCCGGCCTGCAAACCTCCGGAACTACCAGACGTTTAACACGCTTCCGATGCCCGGTGTAGTACAGAAGCCCATCCGTAACCACATAAGGGACATTGTCACCTCGCGAAACCGCGTCAATCAACCCCCTGCAGAGCTCGTCTTCAGACTGCGCATCACTCAAACGATGGTAAAACATACTACTAGTCGTAAAGGCTGCACCCACCCCATCTACTTCCTCAGGAACGGGAATGCATTCCTCATAGTCCTCCGAACCAAACATACGTGACAAAGCATCTGCAGCCACGTTACTGTTTCCAGGGACGTGTTTTATGACGAAATGGAACCGGAACAAACGATCCGCCCACCGGCCCAGTTTGCCAAAGTCACTCGAGTGTGAAAGTAGCCAGGACACAGCCTGGTTATCCGTGCACAAATCAAACTCAACGCCACCCACAAACGACTCGAATTTGGAGGTCCCCCAGACACAAGCGAGGGCCTCCTTCTCGAAGGCGCTTAACCGTCGCTCAGAATCAGATAGAGTCAGACTAGCGAATGCCACTGGACATACCGCACCATCCCTCCACTGTCCCAATGTCGCCCCCAAAGCCACGCTCGAAGCGTCGACATTAATCACAAAGCGCAGGTCAAAATCGGCTAAATACAGTGACGGCGCTGCGGCCAAGGCTGCCTTAAGGCCCTTAAAGCTATTCTCCTGATCGGGTCTCCATTCAAACACAGCGCCCTTCCGCTTAAGGCGGTTCAGCGGCGCATCCAGTTCCGAGAACCGGGGAATAAACCTGGCATAATACCCTAGCAACCCAATAAACCTAGACACGCCTTTCACTGTCTTAGGGCACGGAAAATTTACCACAGGGACCACCCGGTCAGGATCCATCACCAGGCGCCCCCTGGATACAATATATCCTAGGAACTTCACAGAGGGAGACGCCCACGTGACCTTAGCCGGATTCACGGTCAAACCGGCGTCCCTCAGGCATGTCAATACAGACCGCAAATCGTCTAGGTGTTGGTCCATTGATGCGCTGTAGACGATAATATCTTCTATATAGTTGATCACGCACTTAAACTTCAAATCTTCCAGCACGTGATCCAGGACACGTGAAAGGGCTTGAGTGCCAAACTTGGCCCCCATGGGTATACGGTTAAATTCGTACTGGGCCCATTGCGTGCGGAATGCAGTGTACTTGCGACAATCAGGGTGCAGCAAGCATTGATGGAAACTGGCATTAAGATCTATTACAGAGTACACTGACGCCTTCCCGAGATGTTGCAACACTGTATCTACAGTAGGTGCAGGGAACGGGTCAAGGTGTATCTTCTGATTTACCGCAGACATGTCCGTCACTAACCTAAAGCCACCGTTAGCCTTCTTAACTATGAAGGCGGGCGAGGCATAGTCGGAGGTTGACGGAGAAATCACACCAGCGTCCAAGAGTTTTGCCACCAATTCGCGCATTATCTCCAGCTTAGGAGGAGCATAGGTGTAAAATGGAACTCGAACTGGGACGTCATCTGTGACGGTAAAGCAATACGGCATCACGTCACACCGGCCGATGCGTAAAGCTACCACATCGTCGAACTCCCTTAATAATGATTCGACACTGTTGACACTTCGACTAGTGGTCGCCAAAATCTCACCTAAGGGGGCCGACCCTCGGCTTACAGAAGACAATAACCGACACGGGACCTCCGGCGCGAACTTAAACACTAGCTGGCCTGCAGGAATGTCGATCACTGCACGAGACTTGTGCAGAAAATCTAATCCCAACACGATATCGGCCACCAGTCCTTCAACCACCCAAAAAACATGCGACCAAGAGAATAATTCAATTTTGAAATGCAATTTCGCCGATCTCACGCACCTCACAACGTGCCCATTGGCCACACACACGTTGAGGTATGGAGCTCCCTTAATAAATGTGGATTCCGCTGAACTAAGGAATTCCACATTTCTTCTCGCACAAAAGAATGTGATGCTCCCGTATCCACAAGAGCTGCTCGTTCATGACCATAACACAGCACGAACACGAAACAATCATAACGTGCCCTATTAGAACTATTCCGCCGGTGACCCTTGGCACTTACAGGTGTGGCGGCAATCCATTTCCCGGACAGTTTGCTCGCACGTGTCCTACGTCTCAGCAACGAAAACACTTCCGCTCCGTGCGGTCCACAACAACACTGGAACAATCACGTCCCACATGGCCGAACCCAGAGCAATTACTACATCGACGGTTACGTGTAACACAAGCCTGCCCACTACCTTCCGCATTAAACGCAAGAACAACCCTCGGCTCTCCAGGCTCTACTTGCCTCGGGGCAACATGTCGAACATTCCGCCTACGTCCATACTCCGGTACGTTATCGCACCTACACGCACCGGCTTCTTGCCTATCAGCCATGCACAAGCCCTGTATCTGCGTAGACTCGTGATTTACATTCCCTGTTATTCCCTCAGCCGCACTAGTACTACGTAGCGAAGCTGCGTCTAGAGCCAGCTGCCGCTCTATTTCCAGAGCTAGGACCCTTAACTGTTCCCGTGTCACCGGAACACCTGATGCATAACGATGCGCCCTAGCTTGCAGCGTCATTCGATCAACTATACCTTGCACCAACTTAGCCTCCGCACGTCGCAGGTGCACATTCATGGCACGGGCGTAAGTCAATACCTCACTCACGTATGCCGGTACGCTTTCCCCTATACGTTGGAATCTGTCAACATACTGTTGCTTCACCATGCCATGGGAGACCCAGCACTTTCGAGTAGCCGTGTCTTAAAGCTCTCATAAGTTACGTAGTGTTGCGCTAATTGCGCAAACACGTCCCCAGCTTGACCATCGAGCCTCGACGACAAACACGTCAAAAACAGATTCTCGTGTTCTCCGCCGCGCATTCTAAAGAATACGTTGTCGGTTGCAACAAGAAAACGTAGCACGTCATCAGGTTGCAGCACACTAAGCGACGGAACCCGGTTCAACCGTCCTATTAGAATAGTCTGTGCTGCCGTGACAGGCCCTTCTCCTGTCAAAGCTGAACCTCCCAAGTGCGTGTTGCTTATATTACGCAACGAATTAATATACGTCAGCGCGCGTATCCGCAATGCAGTGGCGTTTTCTGAAGGCTCGAATTCGACCCCAGACTCGGTCAAATACTGACGTAACTCTAAGTAACTGTATCGCATCACAAACTCCATAACGTCTGCCATGACGCAACACAAGACCCCTACGTATAATATTCGCAAGCACACACGGCCTAACGAAATCCTCGACACTGTGTCGTAATGTCGCAATGTGTGTTCCTTTACATTAAGCCTCAACAACTCGCCAAGCAAAACAGCCTTAGCAGAGTCGTGCAGCTTTGAGCCCGCTTCTAGCAGGCACCGTAGTTACAGGCTGCTAATCTTGGCGTTGCTAAGCATCGACCAAGGCCCAGTGAAACTCACCAGTACCCTTCCCATTAGAACACACATTAAACCAACGACAACGACACAGGGTTCTCTAAGCTACCAATTATGAAAAACAGGTCTGGGCAAAACAATTTATATAACGGAAGTCATCATACAAAGCTTAACAGATACTCACATAGTCTCCACTGAGAAATTAATACAGAATTACAAAAAGATTAGGAGAAAAATACAAAACTGCAGTGGCCGACACACGCGCGCCACTTTGTACCATTAAAAAATAGGGACAAATCCCTTGTCGTACAGGGCTCGCGGCCGCGACAGCACACCCTCGACGTGTCATCAACGCAAACAAATAAATAACCAAGCCTAACTGAAAAACACGAAAAAACAAGAACACTAAACTCAAAACTAAAAGGAACTTACCGATGACACGGCTCAGGTGTGGCACCGCGGTCGCAAGCTAAACACAACTGCCCACGGTCGGGCCCGGGCGAAGACTCAATGTCATGCAGACGAGAGCGTCTGAGCTGGGCACGGGAGGGAGAAGTAGGGGAAGGTGGGGAGAGCGGACACGAGCACATCCGACGGCGGCCGAGCACGGCCGAAGTCCGAGTGGGAAGTTCAAACCATTGAGCGCACAGGGCACAAGCACCAAGTTCCTCCAAAGTAACCTCACTGCCAGTCCAGAATATGTAAATTTGACAAATCTTCAAAAGTGGTGAACCGGAGTCGGCGACTCCCGGTACATGGTAAAGCCATATTGGATACGCTTGTGAAGCCTATCAGAAAGTTCCATCACGATGGCAACATCACAAATACAGTAACTGACTTCAGTGGAAGAAGAAATTTCAATATTACCACGAGGCCGTTGGCGGTATCAGCATCTCGTCAACTAGCCCTCCTGATCAACGCAATGGGTCATGAAGCAAACAAAATACATGTAAAAATTTCTAGTTTTCAGAGGGTGAGCTATGTGATTTACCCACCGTTCTATACAACTTTGATGCATACTTCTTGCCCAAACGTAACCTCACCTACAAGTGTCACGTCTTCTTCACATGTTTGCAGATTCTAGGGTCAGTCGTTCAATATGTACTTTGCGGAGTTACACCGAAAGTCGGGAATTGTGGGTTTGATAAGATGGACGACTTGATCAAATATAGAATTGTATGTGGCATCTGATACAGTGACTTGCTTCAACGTCTACTCAGAGAACACAACCGTACACTCATGCAGGCTATTGATACGTGTCAGACGGCAGAAATCACAGAGAAACATCTGGAAAAGTTTCTTGGTGAAGCGGCGAAGGTGCTAGAATTCACGTACGACACAAAACTTCAGGGGAATCAGCAGCATTTAATAGGCATGTAAGCAATTCACATAGTGAGTCTGTAGTGAAAACAAGGCCTGGAAGAGCTATAATATCATCTAAAAGGTATTGTGGTCTTGACTATGTTTAGAATTATGATGTGAAAGAGAATCCTGTTATAATGTAATAAGCTGTAAATGTGTGAAGTGTTTGGTTTTAAAAAAAAGCAGGCGATGATCTTGTTTATAATTACGGTGTGTGTGGCTATAGCTACTCTTTTATGTGTAAGTAGTTGACTGTGTGTATTTGTGTGCAGTGTTCATGTATGGTGATGGACTCAAAACTTAAGTGAGCGAAAACTGAAAAAGAAACCATGTACATGTCTCCAAGAAAAATGTTGTGTGTAAAAGGAAGAGGTCATGTTAATGTAAAGTTGGTAACACCAACCACATAGGAAAGTTGACGTGCTGGTTGGTGAAAGTGGAATCAGCTTGAAGGTAGATCGTAATTGGCAATGGAGTTGGTAGTAAAATAAATCCACCTATAAGAGTGGTTAATCTGTTTAATTTACAAACATCACGAGTAGCATCTAGTGTGAGTAACTACAGCGCTTTCTATCCTCAGAAAAGAAAGTAATGTCATTGTTTATTCACCTGAACGAGAACCAAAATTCCGGAGGACCCGAAAAACTTGCATGAAAATCACCAAAGTTTTTTTCACACGAACTTCGCGGCCGCCATATTGTCAATAACTGCCCTTCGCATCTTTTTTTGTTGCAACACCAACACTATCTTCTGGCGGAAAATCAGTCTGTTCAAATTGGACACGTAAGGGTTGTAAAGTCACAATAAAACTGCCTATATACATACACAAACATCCTCTCCACCAAAACAAAGTTTTCCTTATTAGGTGGGAAGAGGACACAATTTGCGAGTTGGACGCTGCAGAATGCCTTGTTCCGTCTTCACTGAGGCAACTCTAACGACTCCATCTAGTCCTGGATTGACTTGGGTGACCCGCCCCAATTTCCACTTCAGTGGGGGAATTTGATCATCCTTTATCAGCACGAATGTACCGATACCGAGAGAAGAGAACGGATGTGTCCACTTGGAACGCTGCGGCAGAGTATGAAGATAGTTCTGACTCCAACATCTCCAGTATGTCTGGTGGATTTGCTGAATTAATTGCCACCAATTCAAACGTGAAACAGGTATATCAACTACCCTATATCAGCTTCTGGAAGAGAAGTTAATGGGTTCCATTATCAAAAAATGTGAAGGTGTTTAAGCGGCAAGATCATGAGGATCCTCACTGATGGCACAAAGGGTACGAGAGTTCAGAATTGCCTCGACCTGCACAAGGAGAGTATTTAGTTCTTCATATGTTAGAACTTGGCTTCCTACAGCATGGGCCAAATGTTTCTTCACAGACTTCACTCCTGCCTCCCATAGACCACCAAGGTGGGGTGCTGTAGGAGGGTTCATGTGCCACTGTATACCATCTGCAGCTAAATTTGTTCACATTTGTTCACAGTACGCTGATGAGTTCTCGAATTGGTACAGTTCTTCAAGCAATGTCTTAGCTCCAACAAAATTGGTTCCTTGATCGGAGTAAACATGAGAACAAACACCCCTACGGCCAATCAGCCTCTTGAAGGCTGCAAGAAAATGATCTGTAGAAAACCCTGTCGCTAGTTCCAAGTGCAGTGCCTTGGTGCTCATACAAACAAACAAAGATTCGCCTTGTATGCCCTTGCACCTTTTAGGGAGTGTAGATCTCATTAGCAATTTTCATTAATTTAGCTAATAATTGGGCTGTACGAAGTTCTAGTCTTGGTAAAGTGAGTGCCTTTAAGGGTGCAACCTTTGATTTTGCACAGATCAAGGGAACTACCCACTGATCATCAACTAGTTCACACAAGTAGATAACTGCAGCATACCCTCTCTCTGAGGCATCTGCAAACCCATGCAGCTCAAACTTAGCCCCTGCCCGGATTACACAGTGCGGTACAATCACCCTTGATAGTATACCCAATTCTCTCTGAAATTAATATGTTCCACCTATTCACCAATGGCTCAGGAGGAGTGTCATCCCAACCCAGTTTTAATGACCAAAGCTGTTGAATAAGCTGCTTGGCAAACAGCACAGCAGGGGTTATCAAACCCAAGGGATTGAATATCCTTGCAGAGACTGACAACACTGACCTTTTGGTACAACTCCCAAAAGAAACTGGTTTGAAAGAATAGGAAAAACTATCCATGTTAGAGTTCCACAATAGCCCCAAAACCTTGATTGTGTCATTTTCTGGGCTGGAAAATGGACGGGAGAGAGACAGTTGTTCAGATGAGTGAATTTGACTTGCTACAACAGCATTGTTGCTGGCCCATTTATGAAGTGTAAAGCCTCCCGCCTTGAAAATGACAGCAAGTTCATGCTGTAGACTGATTGCTTCTTCAACTGAACTTGTTCCGATTAAAATGTCGTCCATATAAACATCCTACATAATCCTTTGAGCTGCAATGGAAAATTTGTGCCCTTCGTTCTCAGCTAACTGTTGAGTCACTCTCATGGCCTGATATGGAGAAGATGAAAGTCCAAAGGTCAGAGTGTTTAACCGATATTCAAGTAGTGACTGATCACGAGAGAATCTCCAAACTATTTTTTGAAACTGACGATCCTGTTGCTGTACCAATATTTGACTATACATTTGTCGCAAATCTGCAATGAGTGCAAACGAAAGCGAAGCAAGACAGTGGCTAGATCAGGCAGGAGCTTAGGACCTACAAGCAACTGATCATTGAGAGACTCACCCTTGTTTGACTGGGCTGAGGCATCAAACACTACCCTCAGTTTAGTGCTCAAACTGTCAGGACGAGTTACACAGTGATGTGGCACATAATAACCAATAGTACTTGTAGGTGGAAGCTCTCCAATTAAATCCATATGATCTTGATCGAGATAATCCTGTAAGAATGCATGATACTGAATTTCTAAATGTGGATTCTGAGCCAACTTACGCTTTAGCGATTGAAATCTGCGCGATGCCACTGACAAGGAATTTCCCAAATTTGGACGGCCCCCTTTAAAGGGTAAGGCTACACAATACCGTCCATCCTTTTCTCGAGTAACTGTTTCTTTGAAGAAATTTTCCGCTACTGTATCTTCCTTTGTTCTTACTTTGAGATGAGAAGGAATTTCCTCAATTTCCCAGAAATTTTTGATTAGCTGATCAACTGGCTCATCGAGTGATAAAAAAAAAGGTTTGACTAGGCCGTCCATTATCTTGCCTTTGATTTACCTTACCCATCAACAACCACCCAAAAATTGTGTTTATGGCAACTGGCTCTCCAAGCTATCCACAAATTCTCCCATCTCTAAGAATTTCTGGGAATACGTCGGCACCCTATAGCATGTCAACACGTTGTGGTTTATCATAATTTACATCAGCCAGAACTAGATTTGATAATAATTGGTGCCATCCATGCTTATTAATAGGTACTTGTGGAACGGATGATGCAATCTGCAACAATACAATTGCTTCTACAAAAATTATCTCATCTTGAAACACCTGAGAAATTACCTTGCACTTTGTTACTCCCTTAGCTGCGGGAAGTGGGGTGTGACCCAAAGCCGTTAAAGATGAGCTGCGCTGAGAATATGGCAGTCGCAGCCTTTAAAGACATGCCTGTGTAATGAATGATGCCTGGGAACCTGTATCAATGAGTGCTCGAACTGAACAGGGCTTACCAGAACTGTCCAAAATTGTTACCACTGCCGTGGATAATAGCACAGTGGAGGTCTCTATTTGGGCCCCTGTACAATAGACTGACCTTTCAACATTATCATATGGTGAAGTGTTTTCAGATTCCCTAGGTTCGCTTGACTACCAGGTATGATGCAATAGTGTATGGTGGTTTCGCCTACAAGTACGAAACTTAAAGCTAGAAGGGCATTCCTTCACAAAATGTCCTGTCCTCAAACAATTAATGCAAAGTTTGAACTCTTTCGAACGAATGAATCTCTGTTCACTAGACAGCTGAAGGAAGATTTCACAGTTTGCAATTGCATGCTTGTCATTGCAATGACCACAGTTGGGCCCATCTGTATGTAAAGTATTAAAAATAATTTTTTTAATGTTGTCTACCTTTGTGAGCTTTGATCTGTCCGACCCAAAGTTGCCACTTGCAAAGGGTTTGGTATTGCCTTTGCTCGGTTCTGCTATGTCTACTTGTGAATGCTTCTCTAAAAAGGACATAAACTTTGAGTATGTTGGCATCTCCTCTTGTGACAATGTAAGTTCCCACTGTTTCCTCAATCTTACATCTAGCTTCCATGCCAGCAAATGCAACAATATTGCATCCCGCTGGTCGGTAGGAAGGCCAAGAACTTTCAAAGCACCAATGTTTTCAATTAGTACATTTAGTAACCCATTTATAGAATGGGCATGATCTGAACTTGCAGCAGGAGCATTGAAGATGGCCTCTAAGTGATGGGAAGCAATTATTATAGGCCGATAATATTTCTGAACCAGCAAATTTCTTGCTACATTATAATTAGCATTTGTCACAGGCAACGTACTCACCAAAGCCTTGGCTTCACCTTCCAAAGACGTCTTTAAATTTTAAGTACATGAACTTTTCCACTTCATGTAAACATTTGTTGTTATGAACAAGTGTCATGAATAAATCATAAAATGCTTGCCACTGCATCACATCACCATTGAATCTTGGCAGTTCTATAGCTGGCATCTTCAAACCCGAGTGCTTGTCAATGTCTTTTGTAGTATGTATACCTCCCAACTCCGAGCTCGAAGGCCTATCTATCTTAATGATATCCTTGATAAAATCAATTTCGAAGTATTTTGTATCAAATTTGTCCCACAGCTATATATAGTCTACTTGAGAGTCTTTCGTTGCCTCGCAACAGCAAACTTCGAGGTTAGAGATATCCTTGTCAAATTTGTCTTTAATGTTACCAATTTCTTTACACATGGAATGAAAAAAGGCACATATTTCTGCATCGTCTGGGTTATCCAACGCCTTTTTTTCCCCCTTCCAAAATTAGCTTTAACCGCAGCAAATTCAACTGGACCTTAGTTAACAAAACTTGTTTCTTAGACATTTTGAATTAACACGCCCAAAAGTTTCCAAGTGATTTTAGGTAGCAAAAACTGTTAAATTTTCTTGTGGGAGCATCTGTTTGCCAATTTCACACAAATAATAGTGGCGCCAACAAAAATACATTAAATTTTTCGGTCACTTAACCTCACTTTCCAGAATACCTTTGCGAGTCCATTGACGTCACAATTTAATTTTATAGTAATCCACTCTTCTGAGGTCCCTAGTCATTGCCTATATAGTGTTTGTACCATTTTCCTACGCATCCCAAACAATTTGTGGCTTCCTCTAAGTGCGTTCATCATGGTGCGCACCGATCGTGTTTTCCACCACGAAATTAATACTCTTAGACTCGCAACGGTGCCACGGTAACACTTTCTATAATCCGGCCCGGTATTGACCAATGTTTATTCACCTGAACGAGAACCGAAATTACGGAGGACCCAAAAAATTTGCACGAAAAATCACCAAAATTTTTTTACACGAACTTCGCGGCCTCCATATTGTCAATAACTGCCCTTCGCATCTTTTTTGTTGCAACACCAACACCATCTTCTGGCAGGAAATCAGTTTGTTCAAATTGGACATGTAAGAGTTGTAAAGTCACAATAAAACTGCCTATATACATACCTAAACAGTCGTACTGAAAGCCTCTGTGTACACATGATGTCAAAAACATATTCTGTTGCTCATTGTTGAGTAAAGTGTCAGAAAAATTGTGATCATATTGTAATTTTATTTCAGCTGAACATGTTAATGAGACTCCAAGAAGCTGCCAATTATTCAAGTCCACATAGCAATGACTCTGACTCATTGAGTCTCGACTCCCACTCATCTGGTAGTCACTTAGAGGAGAAGGTGAGTTCCAAAGTTGAGTCAACGCTGTGATACGATGAGAAGAATGTAGAAAGACTACTTAGAAGCTCCCAAGACAGAAAAAACTTGTCACCTGTGCTTAATTACTGGGGTACTGTTTCTTGCATATTCAACTGCCTAACTGGGCATTGTTTCCTGTACTACTACAATACATTGTAGTAGGAATGCTATAGCTGTGCCTTCAGCCTGATGTTTTAGGATCTATAAAAAGTTGTGTGCTGTATCTATACTAGGAGGTGGCATATCATGATGACCAATCATATTACACAATTTTATTATTTGCACTGAATGTTTATATAAAGGAAATGATTGCTTACAAACTGATATCATATTAGTAATTTCCATTTAGCAAGCACAGTCTGTAATCAGCGTGTTATAAATTTTATATTTTATTATGGTTTATCATTGATATACCAGTTCAAAGATAAGCACAATATGTCAGTTGTGTCGTTTGTAGTTCTCAAAAATTGTGTTTTATTTCAATTAGAAGTAAATAACATGTACTGTATTGGCACAATTTTTTTTATAAATGAGTGCACAGTTATTTTTATATTAATAAGTAATATCTATTAACCATTAAAAGTAAATTTTTCTATGTAACAAATGGTGTGTATGTATACGTACATTTCTTACTAGTTTTATTCATATGACTTTGTTCTCTATTGAAGGAATGTTCTTCAGTTCATGTTACGGACAACTCATTCTGATAAGAGTAAGCCATAATTCTGAAACCAATACCAGTACATGCAGTTAGTAGGTACACTGCAATGATAAACCTATTTTTGATGTATTAGTGGAAAATTTGTAACCTGTACCAAACATTTCTGTCATTCAACATAACATTTATCTAATGAATTCTTTCGGTATCTACCAGAATTCAAATAACAAAAAAGTGTGTAAATTAGTTTTCATTCTTTCTTACTCATTTATGTTGTAAGTAAACTCATTTTGAAAAGCTACTGAGATTATGTAGTACAGGTCTATGTGTATTTAAGTTCGGGGAAAGGACTCTTATTGGAATGTCCTGTACATTTACAAAATAATTAATTTATATTTATTAGCTGGATAAATAATGTCTATCCCAATGTTTGATATTGAATATCTTAAAAAAAGTGTAGGTAACTGCAGATGACAAAAGATGCCACTTAGTACTGGGGTCTAATATCTTGAGTTACAGATTTTTCTTTATTTCATGCCTACTGCCTATTGTTGTTAATTGCTAAAGGAATGGCAACGGCTGTATTGTGTCTGCTAGTAACAATTAACAAATTAAATGATAATACTAATGAGTTCGTGGCAATGGACGGCTTGGCCAGAAGCATTTGCGCACTGAATCATTGGTAGTAACAGCTGATTTTGCACAAACGGCGCCAGAAAACGTATATGATTATATGGGTTGACGAGTTTCTATTCGTTAATTAAAACTTTTGATACACTCTCAGTCAAAAAAATTGCTGTTTCTTGGTATACTGCAACTGCAGACGTTTTTAAAATACGCATGTCGTAGATTGTATTGAATAGTAAACAACGATGTAGCTAAATCAATTGTGTCACTGTTAACAAGAGACGATAATTTGGCTGCATATTTCTTATGATAAACACACACTATTATTATACCAGGCAGTATTTCCAGTACGCCAAGGTCGGTTGTCATTGTCTTCTGTAATAAACGCAACAAATCAATTGAAACATTGTCTAAAAATGTGTAGGTCTACAATGAACCTTCTCCCGACAGGCCGTCACAATGCAAGTTTCCATACAGCGAGAATCTTTCTTCATTTATCTACACTTAGAAATTATTAATTCATGTCGTAACAAATTGTTAACGTACTAACCACTTCCCTAAAAAAATGTAATACCCGGCAATTAATGTTAGTATGTATAAGCTATAGAAAAACGAAGTGGACCTATATGCACATGGGAGCATGGTGAACAGTAGGCTTACATAAAAAAACTGGAACTATATCATTTGATGTTTGATAGCACTTATTTCATTGAACTGTAACATCACTTAAACGTTCTGGAGAAATTTGCTTGGATATTTGTTACTAAAACACATTTCCGAGAAATTAACAAAAAGCTTAGGCCTTTATCTTTATCAAGGAAACCAAATTTTATTTTAGGCTTATAAAAGTGTATGTACCCACACGAACGTATGACCAGTACATAAACATTGTAATACCTAGCCAATCAAATGTAATATCAATATACTACACAAGTTATTTTAATTTAAAAAATTAATTTTCCCCCAACTGTCTTAGGTTAGTTCTGCATGGTAAAAACCTCAAATTCGTCTCGCAGTTACTTCAACATGGAAGGAAAAAAAGCACGAAACCACGACAGTGTATAATCTAACGTCTCTATTTATTTAAATACGTTCGTAAGTGACTTCGGAATGTTATTTCTTATTCACTCACAAGTGGTAACATAAACCACTAGATAGGACATGCCCATTGACTTGCAGTAATAATCTGGAAAGACAGGAACGTAAATTTAGAAGTGTACATTGACTCCTACAAATATGTGATTCTAACATAATACGACAATTAATTTCATAAACGGGTCTACGGTTTCTTTAAAATCCTTGAATTTGTTAAAAAATATATATAAACTTACCGTACTTGTAAGCCTATTCCTATGCAAGGCTAAAAGAAGTAGGCCTGGGCCTACAAATTACCTTGTGATAGTATGTGATTTGCACTGTACACTATAACAATTCGCTAAAAAACTGTGCACACTTTTTTAAATTAATAAATACGTAATAAAACAGACAGAAATAAAATACTGCGAGCATGAAAGCCAAGTGACGGACTTTTGGATGTGATTATTTATATTTATAAATCACTGGACATAATGAAACTTTGTATCCCTTCAAAGAACTGTTGTTAGTCGTACTATAACACGTTAAATATATAGCAATGTTTTACATGGTTCGATAAAAATCATTTTACAAACATGCTAAAGCTTTCAGCCTTATGGCAAACGAGCGATTGAATGTGCAAAAACAGCTGATTCTCCCAGCATGCAATCCGTTCTGACGTCAGGGCAAGCCGTCCATTGATGTAATAAGAGAACATAGGTTTCAAACAAAATGTTTCTTTTAGCACATTAGAAGGATTTTACCTCTTCACATCCCTCCTTTCTATCCTCCAACCATGCTCTGCTTAAAAAATGCTTTGGTCATGCTTGTGTTTGTGATTTATGACTTGGATTTGAGGCAAGTCTTTTATGTTGAGTTGTCATTCTTGTACCATGACTTCAGAATCAGGTGATGGTTTACATTACCAAGACTATTGCCTCTTGCAGGTTTTTACATTCTGTTATTAAAATGGACAGTGCGTTTTGCATTCATTATGCGACAAATGGTATGAAGAACAGATGCAGTTTGTCATTAAAACTATTAGATATAGTGTGTCACAAGAGCTGTGACATCATTCTGCAGAGTGAATTAACGTGGAGTCAACCAATACCCGGCAGAGTACACCTCTCCCAGTTGACAGTTAACATGCAGTTAAGGATTTGTGGTTCATGTTTGTTTTCTTAGTGGTTTTTATAGGGAATTATGATGTATTGGTTCTATTCAACAGAAGTTACTGTTTTGGTGTGACTGTCCAGCCTTTATTATTTTATTTACCAATTTTTGCATTCTTGAACAATGTAGCAATTTCCTATTTGACATAAGTTTGATGATAAATATTGTAGTTTCATTCCAGATTGTAAATTGAATCATTTCAGAACGCATAGATGCCAACCCTTAATGTTAAAATTTTTTTTTGGATAGGAGATGTATGTACTTATTACCGGTTAATAAAAAGGTAAAAATAGGGGTCCGGAGGTCTTCCCCCGGAAAAATTTGGATTTATATGTGCAAAATGATGCAATTTTAATAATTTTCAAACTCGCCTATTGGGTACTGACGTTGCCACAACCAGTGAGTGGAACAGCCAAAAAAACAACAGCTGCACAGATTTTATCGCAAACTGCAAGCTATTGACTGCAACTTATCTATTTTATAACCATTTCATATTTGTACACAATACATAGAAATAATCATTGAATACAGTAAATTCTCTTTATAAAGTACTTGAGGGGGCCTAAAATTGTAACACTACTTAATAGAGAAGTACTTTGTAGAGGGGTGACCCAAATAATAACAGATTACGATATTTCTCATGAATTATAAAAACTGGAGTTTTCACACGCATTACTAAAGCATTTATTACATGTACACACATTATAAAAGTCAAAATTTAATACAAAACATGTTAAAGAAAAAAATTATTTACAGAACATACCTTCTCTTACAGCTGAACTTGAGATG
>PNEQ01003356.1:0-29621 GCA_003012365.1 Medauroidea extradentata
AACCTAACCCGACCTAACCTAACCCGACCTAACCTAACCCGATCTAACCTAACCCGACCAAACCTAACCCAATGTAAACTAACCCGAACTAACCTAACCCGACCTAATCTAACTCGACCTAACCATATCCGACCTAACCTAACCCGACCTAACCTAACCCGACCTAACCTTACCTAAACTGACCAAACATAGCCTGACGTAATCTAACCCGACGTAACCTAACCCGACCTAACATTACATAACTCTACCTAACCTAACATAACACGACCTAACCTAACCTAACCCAATCAAACCCGAATTCACCTAACCCGACCTAACCTTACACGACCTAACATAACACGTCCTAATCGTTCACGACCTAACATAACACGACCTAACCTAACGCGACCTAACCTAACCCGACCAAACCTAACGCGATGTAAACTAATCCGAGCTAACCTAACCCGACCTAACCTAACTCTACCTAACCATATCCGACCTAACCTAACCCGACCTAACCTTACCTAAACTGACCAAACCTAACCTGACGTAATCTAACCCGACGTAACCTAACCCGACCTAACCTAACCGAACCCGACATAACCTAACTCTACCTAACCATATCCGACCTAACCTAACCTAACCTAACGCGACCTAAGCTAACCCGACCTAACCTAACTTATCCCGACCGAACCTGACCTAAACTAACCCGACCTAACCTTAACTTTATTGCACTTATTGCCCTTTGTTGTATAAAGTTGCACTTTGTTGCACTAAGTTGCACGTTCGTGCACTAAGTTGTACTTTGTTGCACTAAGTTGCACTTTCGTGCACTAAGTTACACTTTCTTGCACTAAGTTGCACTTCCTTGCACTATGTTGCACTTTCTTGCACTATATTGCACTTTCATCAGATATGTTACAACTTCTTGCACTATGTTGCACCTCCTTGCAGTATGTTGCGTTTTCTCTCAATATGTTGCACTTCCTTGCACTATGTTGCATTTTCTTGCACTAATTTGCTCTTTCTTGCACTATGTAGCACTTTCTTGCATTATGTTGCACTTTCTTGCAAAAAATTGCACTGTTTTGCACAAAGTTGCACTTGCATTGAGTTCCTATATCATATATTAAACTGACTAACAAAACTTAAATATCCCAAATAACATTAGCTAGCCTAACCCGGCCAAAACTAACCCGAACTAAACATAACACCACCTAACCTAACCCGACCTAACCTAACCCGACCCAAATTAAAACCGACCTAACCTAACACGTCCTAACCTAACCCGACATAACCTATCCCGACCTAACCTAAACCGAACTAATTTAAACCGACCTTATCTAACCCGACCTAACCTAACATAACTCGATCTAATCAAAACCCGACCAAACATAACCCCACCTACCTAACACAACCTAACCTAACCCGACCTAAATTAAAACCAACCTAACCAGACCTGACCTAACCTAACTCGACTTAACCTATCCCAACCTAACCTAACCCGACCTAACCTAACCCGACCTAACCTTACCCGTCCTAACCTAACCCCACCTAACCTAACCTAATCCGATCTAACCTAACCCGAAATAACCTATACCGACCTAAACTAACCCGACCTAACCTAACCCAACCTAACCTAACTCGACCTAACCTTACCCGAACTAACCTTAACTTAATTGCACTTTGTTGCAGTACATTGCACTTTCGTTCACTAAGTTGAACTTTCATGCACTAAGTTGCACTTTGTTGCACTAAGTTGCACTTTCTTTCCTTAATTGCACTTTCTCGCACTAAGTTACACTTTCTTGCACTAGTTGCACTTTTTGCACTATATTGCTCTTTTCTTGCACTATGTTGCACTTTCTTCAACTATGTCGCATTTTCTTGCACTATATTTCACTTTCTTGCACTATTTTGCATTTTCTTGCACCAAATTGCACTTTCTGGCACTATGTAGCATTTTCTGCACTATGTTGCACTTTATTGCAATAAGTTGTACTGTTTTGCACTAAGTTGCACTTGCAATGAGTTCCTTTAGGATTTATTAAATTGACTAATAAAACTTAAATATCCCTAATTAACATAAGCTAGCCTAACCCGACCTAACATAACACGACCTTACCCAACTAGACCTAATCTAACCCGACCTAACCAAAACCCGACTTAACTAAACCCGACCGAACATAACTCAATCTAACCAAAACCCGACCGAACATAACTCAATCTAACCAAAACCCGACCGAACATAACTCAATCTAACCAAAACCCGACCTAACATAACCCGACATAACCTAATACAATCTAACCTAACCTAACCCGACCTAACCTAACTCGATGTAAACTAACCTACCTAACCCGACATATCCTTACCAGACCTAAGCTAACCCGATCTAACCTACCCCAGGGCTTGTAACAGGTTAAAAGCTTTAAAAAAGTGGAAAAAGTGACTTTTTGATGGACCGACCTAAACTAACACGAACTAACTTAACGTACACCGACCTAATGTTAACCCATCCTAACCTAACCCGACCTAACCTAACACGACCTAACCTAACACGACCTAACCTAACCCGACCTAACCTCACCCTACCCAACCTAACCTGACCTAACATAACTCGACCTATCCTAACCCGACCTAACTAACCCGACCTAACCTAACCCGACCTAAACGAACCCGACCTAAACTAACCCGACCTAACCTAACCCGACCTAACCTAACCCGACCTAACCTAACCCGACCTAACCTAACCCGACCTAATTTAACCTGACCTAACCTAACCCGACCTAACCTAACCCGTTCTAACCTACCCCGACCTAACATTACCCAACCAGACCTAACCTAAGACAACCTTAACTCACCCGACCTAACCTAACCCGAACTAACCTAAACTTTATTGCACTTATTGCACTTTCTTGCACTAAGTTACACCTTCTTGCACTAAGTTGCACTTTCTTGCACTAAGTTGCACTTTCTTGCACTAAGATGCACTTTCTTGCACTAAGTTGCACTTCCTTGCACTTAGTTGCACTTTATTGCACTAAGTTGCACTTTCTTGCACTAAGTTTCACTTTTTGGAACTAAGTTGCACTCTCTTGCACTATGTTGCACTTTCATGGACTATGTTGCACTATATCCACTACATTGCATTTTCTTTCACTGTGATGAATTTTCTTCCATTATAATGCATTTTCTTGCTCCTGGTTTCACTTTCTTGCACTATGTTGCATTTTCTTGCACTATATTGCACTTAATTGCACAGTTGTGCTATTTTGCACTTTGTTTCATTTTATTGCATTAAGTTGCACTGTTTTGCACTAAGTTGCACTTGTACTGAGTTCCTTTAGCATGCATTAAATTGACTAATAAAACTTAAATATCCTTAATTATGATAAGATAGCCTAACCCGACCTAACCTAATCACATCTAACCTAACCTTACCCGAACTAACCTTACCCGACCTTATCTATCCCGACCTAACCTTACCTATCCCGACCTAACCAAACCTATCCCGACCTAACCTTACCAGAGCTAACCAAACCCAACCTAACCTTACTTAAACCGGCCAGACCTTACCCGAATTAACGTTACCCGACATAACTTAACATAACCCGACCTGACCTTTCCAGGCCTAACCTACCCCGATCTAACCTTACGTAAACTGGCCTAACCTAACCCGACCTAACATAACCCGACCTAACCTAACACGGCCTAACCTAACCCGACCTATCCTAATGCGACCTAACCTAACCCGATCTAACCTAACCCGACCTAAACTAACCCGACCTAAACTAACCCGACCTAACCTAACCCGATGTAACCTAACCCGACCTATCCTAACCTAACCCGACCTAACCTTACCAAATCTCACCTAACCCGACCTAAACTTACTTAAATCAGCCTAACCTAACCTGACCTAACCTAACCCGACCTAACTTAACATAACCCGACCTAACATAACCCATCCTAACCTAACCTAACCCGACCTTACCTAACCTAATCCGATCTAACCTAACCTAAGTCGACCTAACCTAACTCGACCTAACCTAACTTGACCTTAACTAACCCGAACTAACAATTAACTTTATTGAACTTATTGCACTTTGTGGCACTAAGTTGCAGTTTTGTGCACTAAGGTGCACTTTGTTGCACTAAGTTGCACTTTCTTACACTAAGTTGCACTTTGTTGCACTAAGTTGCACTAAGTTGCACTTTATTGCACTAAGTTGCACTTTAGTGCACAATGTTGCCCTTTATTGCACTAAGTTGCATTTTATTACACTGAGTTACAGTTTCTTGCACTAAGTTGCACTTTATTGCACTATGTGGCACTTTATCTACTATGTTGCATTTTCTTCCACTATGATTCATTTTCTTGCTCTGTGTTGCACTTTCTTGCACTATTTTGAATTTTCTTGAACTATATTGCATTTTCTTGCACTGTTGCACTTTCTTGCACTATGTTGCACTTTATTGCATTAAGTTGCAATGTTTTGCACTAAGTTGCACTTGCACTGAGTTCCTTTAGCATGTATTAAATTAACTAATAAAACTTAAATATCCTTAATTAACATAATCTAGCCTAACCCGACGTAACCAAATCCAAACCGACCTAACCTAAACTTTATTGCAACTATTTCAGTTTGTTGCACTAAGTGGCCCTTTGTTACACTAAGTTGCACTTTCATGCAATAAGTTGCACTTCCTTGCACTTTCATGCGCTAAGTTAAACTTTCTTGCACTTAGTTTCACTTTCTTGAACTAAGTTGCACATTCTGGCACTAAGTTTCACTTTCTTGCTCTAAGTTTTACTTTTTTGCACTAAGTTTAACTTTCTTGCTCTAAGTTTCACTTTCTTGCACTAAGTTTCACTTTCTTGCACTGTTGCACTTCCCTCATTAAGTTGCACTTTCTTGCACTATGTAGCACTTTCTTGCACTATGTGTCACTTTCTTGCACTTTACTCACTATGTTGAATTTTTTGCACTTTCTTGCACTATGTTGCAGTTTCTTGCCTTATGTTGCACTTTGTTGCATATTCTTGCACCATGTTGCACTTTCTTGTGCCATGTTCCACCTTCTTGCACCATGTTGCACTTTCTTGCACTATGTTGCTTTTTCTGCACTATGTTGCACTTTCTTGCATTATGTTACATTTTCTTGCACTATGTGGCACTTTCTTGCACTATGTTGCTTTTTATTGCACTATGTTGCACTTTATTGCTTTAGGCTGCACTGTTTTGCACAAAGTTGCACTTGCACTTCCTTTAGCATACATTTAATTGACTAAATAAACTTAAATATCCCTAATTAACATAAGCTAGCCTAACCTAATTCGATGTAACCTAACTCGACATGACTTAATATGCTGACACAACCCATTCTACCACAACCTAAACATATTTGAACTTATCTACATTGTACTTTCTTGCTCCGGGTTGCACTTTTTTCACTAGGTTGCAGTTTCTTGCACTATGTTTCACTTTATTGCACTACATTGCACTTTCTTGCACTAGGTTGTACTTTATTGCACTGAGTTGCTACAGCATGCATTAAAATGACAAACAACTAAGGTATTCCTATTTAACATAAGCTAACCTAACTCATTCTTGCCTATCTCGACCTAACCTAACCCAACCTTATTCAATCCGACCTATCCTAACCTAACCCATCTTACTCAACCCGACCTAACCTAACCCAACCTGAATCAACCTGACCTAACCCAACCTGACCTAACCCAACCAATCCTAACCCAATCTTACCTAACTTAACCCAACCTAAGCTAATCCATCCTAACCCAATCTAAGCTAATCCGACTAAAATTACCCTATGTAACCTTAACCTACATAACCACAACCTAACCCTACATAACCCTAGAAGACTTAACCCAACCTAACCCTACATAATCCTACATAACTTAAACCAACCTAACCCAATGTAACCATAGCCTACATAACCATATCTAACCTAAACCATACCTAACCTCAAATCTACCTAACCTCAACTCTACCCAACCTCAACTCTACCTAACCTCAACTCTACCTAACCTAACCCTACCTCACCTTAGTTCTCCTTCTTCGTAGTTCTCGTAGGAAAGTTATAGCTACTGAGATTCGTCAGACATGAAGGCAAACTCTAGAAACACGGTTCTCTGTAGTTGACAGGAAATGATATTACAGGAATCTCGCTAATCTTGTGACCTTGAGTATTGATTGGATTACACAGATCTATGACGAAAACTGTAGAGCACTTTTCGCTTTTCGGGCTATAAATAGAGATTGAGACGTGAGGAAACATTTAGAGAATCAGGAGGAACTAGAGGTTAGTTCACACCTCTGCTTACACAAAATGAAATCATTCTTGTGTTGTGTGGATAATTGATACAGGCAGCTGTAGTTTCAAGAATTAATGTAGTAGCTGACGAGAACAGTTTATTTCAGTTAGATATGTTAATGTAAATGAAGGGAGGGAAACCACAATGGACCCTCCTATTGTAATTTTCACAAAGTGTACATATCTCTTAAAGGGTGCAACTTAGGGGCTAGGTTTATTAGACGTTGTTTCTTTCTTTTGGTGTGTATGACCTGTTCCTGCAATAAGGCACACTGTATTTCGAACATCCTCTATGTATGTGTGTGTGTATATGTATGTATATATATATATATATATATATATATATATATATATATATATATATATATATATATATATATATATACAGGAAAAAACTCGGCTTGAGGTCTGCAAACAGTAACACGAGCAAAGTTTTCGCGAGTAAGTCTCGACAGTTGTTATTCGATGAACTCGTGGTTGTACTGCTAATACTAGACAAATCTATAAACTACAACGAAGTGAAACTCTTTGCATAGTGTTCAAAACGTCGAAAAAAAAAAACCGAACTACTATACTTACAAGTTTACAAATATAAATGCCGTCGCATTTTATAAACTATTTATCAAGCGTATAAAATATTTAAGGCTTAATTTGAATTTCCTGCTGTCTTGAAATCCTGAATCGTAAGGAGGCTTTTACAAATGACCTGGTGATCGCCAATAATTTGTCGCGTCACTGACCAGACCCATCTTGCTCTACTCCAGCTCCAGCTGGTTATTTTTACAACCGCAAAAGGACGATAGATAAATAAAGTGGATATTGAGCATCAATATAATGATGGGAGAGAGACAACAGAATGTCTGATTTACTCTTACATTCTTCACAGACACTGGCATACAGTAATTAAAAAAAATAATGTATTTAGGTGTATTACTTTGTAACGATGTGGTTTCCGATAGAGTTCGAATTTGTAAATTTAAAATGATACATACTTAACATTGGGAAAACCCCCGTATTGCTATGGGAGCTTAGCCAATTTTTCACGTTGGATCACATTTGTGTATGTTCACTTCGCTATGTTCTACGTTTTACTTTACAGCCACTCCAAAAGTTTTCAGAAATAGTTTATAAAACTGTTTTGGAGGATATTTTATAATTTATGTCGACATTTGAAAACATGTGAAGTCAGTTTTGAAAGTAACATACTAAAATTCTGTATGACGTGAATAAATATACTGTCAAGGTTAAAAGAGAATCTCTATACTCATATACTGTATGGAATACTAGAATCTACCTTTTTGGTAACCTGGATAATCAACAGAGGAAATCTCAAAGTGACTATAAATTAAACCGTTTAAATGTTCGAGCAGCCAGCAGAATACGTCGTTAGCGTATTTAGCAAGTCCAGTGGCGCCGGAGACGTCGGGGCAGCAGGCCCCCACCCCACCAAATAGTTTGTGGGGACAAAGGATGTGTTTTGAACCTTCCCCCAACATTTTTCGGTATGTGTAATTATTATTTGTACAAGATAATGCATCTTACTAAATATCTGCCTTATACTCAATATTTCTGTTTGGAAACATCTAAATTGCATCATTTTGTGCCTTGAGATTCAAACTTTTCCGGGGGACGACCCCCAGAAACCTCGTGTATGTAGGCCTATATGTTTATTCGTAACATACATGAGTCTTTGCCCCTTCTCCCCACTCAAAGACTGAGCCTGAGCTATTCGGATAATAAAACAATATTCCGTTATTAGACAAGTAGGACACATTAATAAATATTGTGTAACTTATTATAGTAAAAATACAAATGGCAGGTGATTAACAAATATCCTGTCATTACGTATTAGTTATCATTGACTTCATTTCGCGTGAAAAGAGGTATACAGTGACATTGTAAACCAAAGCGGCTGTAAGAAACGGGTGCTAATTTTCTAGCATGTCTATGTCTTAGAGTTTTTTTGCCACTTGAACAACCTTAAGAAAGCCGTCGACCGCACGCTTCAAATATGATAAAGTATAGTTGTAAATACGTTTGTTACTTAACTGTTCCACATGTGCCAGTTGTGCCAATGTACGAAAAGTAAACCCACTTCGGACAAGTATGGAATGTTATTGTTAAGATACTATGCTTATTAAACACATTGTTTCGTAGACCTCCAACATAGCTAAAAACTGCCTTTACAAACTGTAATGACAGGATGTACTGTACATGAAACTCAGAAAAGTGCAGTGAACCTTGCTACAGACTTTCCGCCAGTAAAATGATGTCATCACTTAAACTCATAACGGAAATGGATCGACGGTAATGTCGCAGGCAAGCTCAGTGTTTGACCCGAAGTGGCTATGGGGCATTAGATGCTTGCCCCAAAGTCACCCTTATGGCACCGTCACTTCAGAGCCTCTAGCGCGCAGGGAACCAGCTTAGAAGAGTGTGCTGTATCATGAATGCAGGAGTTAGGATCAATGTATATAGTTGTAACTAACCTGGCGGGTCGAAGTGTATCTTGGCCAGGATACTACGAAGCCAGGAGTCATGCAGGGGCGCAGTTAAGCGCAAGTCAACGCCATGTGTTATGTAGAAGTGATATCTAAGAACATTCCTCTCGTCGTCGAAGGGTACGTCACTGGGTTTGATATGTTCCTCGCTGCCAGCCAACATGATAGCTCGCACTATGGCATGTCTGAACTGCTGTCTTCTGGTTAAGTCCAGGCTCTGCAAGGACACACAGACCTCCAACACCACATGTTCCCGCCATAATGCAACCTAACCCATCATAACGGAGACTAACCGAAAACACCTTAACCTAATCGTAACCCAATCTAACCTAAGCAAATAAAACCTAACCTTCCTCAACCTAGTCCAACTTAACGTTAACGAACCTATCCCAGCTTTATCCAACCTAAACAAACTTAACTTATTCAAAACCACGCAAACCCAACCCAACGTTACATAACGTAAGCTAACCCAACCGACTATTACCGAAACCTAAACTTGTCGCTGGCAGTTATCAACTTGTCTCTAGATGTGCGCCAGTCCAGTATCATGAACAATGAATGTATGTATGTCCCACCAGTGTTGTAGTGCCAAAATTGGTACAGGGTATACTCATGAGCAAGGTAATATTGGTACAGGGTATACTCATGAGCAAGGTACGGCCATTTCTTGGTACCAGGTCACCAACAGAAGGAAAGCAGAAGGTATACTGTACTGGGTTGAATCAACTTGAGGGTACACGGCGTATTCCCGCGACTACAGCACTGTAGTCCCACACATGCTACTAGACACTCGAGTAGAAGGTGCGAACACCATATATGGGTGAAGATGACAAACAACTAGACTGAATATTTAGATATGGCCATGAAGGGCCCAGCATCTTCAGTCCGAGGAGGTAGCCAGAGTGTTGATGAAGGGGACGGCCCACACACCTCGACAACAACAGTGTCAGAATATAACAACAAAGACAATGCCGCACTCACATCACCGGGAAGCGCGCAGCGACCAATAAAGGGACGAGGGAGATCTCCGAGGAAACCTTCCAACCAACGGTATCGTCAGGCAAAATTCCTATGGATATATAGTTTAACTGCGACACTATGCAACAAATACTGCAAGGACAGATCACATGCAGGCCAGAGAGAGCTGTGATTTTCTTCAGAGTCTCAGAATAGTTTTGTGAACTGTCAAACCTCTAGGAGGAAATCAATTTAACACGGTACTTAACTCTCTCTACATTTTATTCTGTTCGCATTACTTGCAACTTGCTGCCTTAATTCACCAGGAATGTTTACTACATACTGTAATGAATAATAATGAATCATTTACGTACATGCCACGATTTTGTGGTGAAAAGAACTCTGCATCGTTTGGTTTAAATGCCTTGTGTGTATAGATGGTTGTTTATCGCGGGAAAACTTGACTGTTGCTGGGTTTCAACACACGTTCATTTTACCGCAAGATGACTGGCTTTAGCTTGTACTTGGAGTTGTTGCCCTATTTGACTGAGCCAATGACAATACCGCTTTTGTATTATTTGATGCATGTTATTTGTCTGCAGACAACTACGTTGTGTCAGACGTACATCACTCAATCATATGTGTTGCAATTAACTACAGTGTTTTCAAGGCTATGTTGACACAAAACAATCACGCGATATACCATCATCTCTACTTATGTGTACGTCAACAGCTATGTTTCAAGGTCAGTGACTGGATATTATAACTCTCGCTTGTCTTGAGGTTCTATGGCATATCACATACATATGTCGTCACAACTGGCGCAGTCAAATGACAGACGACACGCTGCTAACAGACAGTGCACGTACATGATTGAAACAACATGATGCAAACATCTCGTCGCGACAACCTCGTGACTATAACAGACAGTAAATGACGCGGCTTGTTACAGTGCTGTAATCTTACCGACACTATCCTTCCCTCGACCTTCTTCTGTCTCGCAGCTGCAGCAGGGCTTGGTGTAGACTTCTTCACCAGCAGCTGCAGCTGGAAGGGTGTATCTTCTCCCGCACAGGCAGGGGTGTACATTCCTGTCGTGTGCCACATTCTTCTCTAGTGCGATGAAGATCCTTCTCCTGTAAGAGTCAACCTGGATCTAATGCTCCTGTCCACTTGTCCTACTTCCTACGTGACTAGTATTACTATGCAGTGTGACTGAACACTGGTAATGTACAGGTCATGTGACAGGCGAATGTTTCTGGTACTATGTATACTCCAAACTAGTCAAAATGTAATAATTTGTATGTATGTATATATATATTTATATATATATATATATATATATATATATATATATATACACACACAGAACGATTATGGAAGGCACGCGTTAGTTTTGCAAAGTGATTGCCTTATAAAAATAAATCGAAAATGTGTTTTCATGTTGTCTGTATTATGAATAAAGTCCGACTATTGCTATTATGAACATCGACTTCAAAATTTCAATTCTTCCAATATAAAATTTAAAAAAAAAATGCTTTATATCAGGCCCGGAAAATTGCAATCGAACATAATGAAGTGCCTACGCTTTTATTTTAAAGAAATAGAATTATCTACGTACAAACATGGATAGCGTTATGCTCAAGCAAACGGTAGCAAATAACCCAATTTCCCAGGTGAAAAATCTTAAATAACTTCGCTTTTCCGAAACGATAATGTACGGTTTTGACGGCTGTCATGTAATGCTACGTACTGAGGTGCTGGTTGGAGTCGACACTCAAGGTCTCAACCACTAGCAACTGGCCTTGTGGAGAGTCAGTGCGGGAACATTGTACGTTATGGTTGAAAGGTGACAGAGATCACTTCTCAGACAAACATGTGTTAACCTGCTTATAACATCTACTATACAGTCTACAGCTTGCATTTCAACTCCCGACTGACACGTAGTTGGACGAAGTTACGCAAAAAGGAATCAACCTACAAAGTAGTATATTTTGAGACATTCATACCAAGTGAAAGAAGGTCCAAGGTATGTCCCAGAAGGATGTCTTTGAAGAATAAAAGATCTCAGAAAAAAGCGGTTTATTCGAGGTTTAGATACACGCAGTAAACTTTGACCCTGAATATATCAGTTGCAGCGAACTGTGAGGTGGATCCTTTTGTTTAACTACGTTCCAGCAAGAAGTGGTTGAGGGGAAGGAGGGGGGGAGAGCAAAGTGATGACAACTGGAATGTTGTTGAAGTCTGTATTTGATGAAGTTATGTAGTTTACTAAATAATATTAATTCATTTATTTATTATGTTTAAAGTGCCATCCAACAGTCTTGCGACCAATAACAGGATGACACTAAACAAATAACAGATACAAATACAGTAAACAAATACAGAAACACAGGATAAACAATTAACAAAGGACATACAAATGAATACAGACGTACAAAACAAAGGACTAGACAAGTACAACATACACTGACATGACAACATGCAGCAAAACATTAAAAAATAATAACAACAACACTATAGTTGTTCTGTGAGGTTGTCAACCTGCGTCAGAAGCTTAACTGAACAAACATATAAGCCTGGCCTGCTCTACCCAAGATGTCTCTATTACGCCGCCTTCATACAGGATATAAGACCGTGTCTCAATTCACCCAAAAGTGTGCTCCTTCCTGCTCTCGCAAATATGTCACAACTACGTCAGAGAGAGCATACTCTGCCTGTCTCAATTGAGAAGTTGGCTGGAATACAGGCTTTAGTAAGCTAGGGCCTTTCCTCAACCAAACAATTTGTCTTGTTCCATTACGTCCATAGAAGACACCTACAAGTGTTTGTACCGATGTCTCAGTTCTTCATCAAGTTATTAATGTTTGTCTCGGCCACGGTCGTAGAAGAACAGGTCTGGACACTAGCAATGTCCGTTTAAAATACGACGCGGTAAGTTTAAAAATTATTATTTGAATTGATCACACATTTATTTCACGTGTTTATAACTTGCATTAATAAAATTATTGTTTGGCGTATATGTATTTCCGATTATACGCCAATGAATAGTTTTAAATAAATTGTCGCATCTTGTGAAAATCAACGAATTTGTGTCAATTTTGAATTAACTTTCTGAGATGAAATTGGGAAAATACAACCACAGAATAAACAAATACATCTGAAGCGAACTAGCGTATCAGCTCCTTTGATTTCAGCGAACTCGGGCGCTGATTGGCTGGTTCTGTCCGCCATGTTGTAACAGTGATTGATGTAAATAAATAAATAATTATGTATATATATATATATATATATATACACACTAGAAAAGGCGCATGCCATAATTTCGCCATGTAAAATTAAGACGAAAATAAAATAGTAAAATAAATAAATATTAATTGATAGTGTTACCATATTCTCTGTATATCTTTAATTTGCGAATTACCCTAAATTGGTTTGTATATATTTACAATTTACGTACGGTAACTTTGAAAAAATGAGCATGTACGTAAGCTTTATTTTAAAGCAAAAAGCACCTCGATATCTCAAATGGTTCAGGAGATGCGGATGATTAATTGAAAACACGTTTCATATTTATACCGGCTTTCAAGGACGCATTTTGAAAAATCCTAAAACTACTTGTTAAACGTTCACATGAGCACCATTCTGATGCAAAGATAACTTCGATATCGTAAGTGGTTTAAGAGAAATAGAGATTTATTGAAAACACATTTTGCAGCTTTTCACCCTCTTAATATCCTCATTTCGAACAATATACATATCATAAAATATGCCTTTGCTTAGGTAATGTTTTAATTTAAAAATATTAACAATATATCACCAGGTTATCAAGTTATCGTCGAGAATTTCGCGAAAACACGTTTTGTCCCTTTTCACCCATTTAATTTTAGATTTTTGAAAAATTCTTCCTTAGTGGGTGCCTATGCCGTGAGGGGAAGTTACGCTGAAAATTTCACGTTTTTCTAGGTCTAGCGGTTCGGGCTGTGCGTTGATACACGCATACACACGCCAATATACGTAAATGCAGTTTCTCGTGCTATTAAATAAAGTTTTCACGTGTTTAAAATACACTTGCATCAGTTGTAATTATAATTTATGTACTGTCTATAATACACTAATTGGCGAGTGATATATAACCAAAACCTGAAATATTTATTTCGTTGCAGCCTGCCTAACAGACGCTGTTAATTAGAATGTATTTTCACAATAGTCACGATATTGAAACAAATACTGAAACGACTTACCGTACTGAAACCAAACTGAAATAACAAAAAACTTATCTTCTTAACTTTTCTCAGAACAATTAACTGCTAAACAATAGGAGTCTCACAAAGCTTATTTTTATCTATCTTACAAGGAAAAGAGAATAAATACATTTGTAAAAACTTGTAGCTTACAAATGACACATGTAATCTAAATCAAGCGGAAGAACTACTACACAACCCCGCAATATTGCACAATAAGACACTTTCACGAGGCATGCACAAGCCGTAGAAACGCAATTAGAACGTGGCGGCCGACATGAAGCAGACAGCCGAGTTTGTGGAAAGTCTACGACGTTTGCTTGTGATAACCTTGTTTGTTCTGTGACACACATCACATACCTTATATAAGGCATTTGTACAGCGTAGAATGACAGCATAACTGTATAGAGTCACCCGTGTGAATGTTCTCTAGTCGTAAAACAAGCAGTGTGATCGAAGTCTGTTAGAGAAGACACAGCTCACTCGTATCTTAAATCTTCACCTCTACATGGAAGGTACTCTAGTGCCGTCAGTCCAGGAATACTTTAACTTATTGCTCCTTTTATCCTCCTTCGACTGACACCATTATTTTCTCCGCCTCAACCCCCCCCCCTCGCCCCACTTCCCGTCGACCACTTTTCTAGGCTCTCCCATAGAAAACCATATATACTATCCGTGCAGAATACATAGTGACTACTTTCGTGAGTGTTGGCGTGCGTACAACCGCTAATACGTGTCTTAGAAATCAATCTTATAATTTAAAGTTGGCTGACTTGATTGAAAAAGTAATAATGTTGACGTCATTTTAAGAGAAATAATTTTAGCCAAGTACGATTTATAGACACTTGTAACTAAACAAAAAGCCTTACCTTTTGTTTTATAAATGGTACGAACGGTGCCAATGGCCGCATAAAAGAAATTACAGTCCACGTCTGGAAAAATCCACAAAAACTGTAAAGTTAGGCTAAAGATATTTGTCTTAGAAATAAGAACTAACAGCCTTGATTTGTGCATACAGAAGTTAAAATAACATTGCCTCGCAAATATGATACAAAATAACACACATAGCTAACACCATTAACAAAAGAGTAATAATAAGAAGATAATAGTTAACATCATGGAGGTAAGAATTTCTATAGACTTGGTCTATTTAATGTTACTCCATTCAAAATAAAAATAAAACAATTAGTTGTAACAGTTCCACTAGTTACTAGTAGAGTATTTTTTAAATTGTTGAATAGTCATACTTTTATTGCGACTCTTCTAGTCCACAAAATATACGGCGTATTCATACATTTCACATATCGATGATTATAAATAAATTAGATACATTTTTATTTATTTATTTTAATGTTTCAAAGAGCCTAGCTCGCTGCAGAAACTGTACAACATTATGTATGGTATTAGTTAGTTTGAGTACAGTCTGTACAACGTGATATATACATATGTTAAAACAAAAGGTTTCCTACTAGATAAAATACGTGTACATAATACACCAGTTCACAACATTTACCTACTGTAGGTTTTAAAACTTTGATGTTGTTTGGAGCACAGTACATAGGTAGTTTAACACATTTACAATAATTCATGCATAGTACACGTTTCCATGGTTATTACATTTTATATAAAGGTGATATTATGTTAATTCTCAACGCGTTAAAAATGTTTGAATTTATTTTTAATGAAAAGGTAATAAAGTATATCTCCAAATTCAAATATTTTGTCTTCATCATGAATTCTCGAAAGGTAAAAGCACTGAGTCGTCTGTGAATTTAATAACGTAGCCTAACATTGTTCTGAAATGTTATTTTAAAATTAGAAAATTGCAAATTTTACCATACGAGATTTTATTTATTGTAAATCAAATCGTATTTAGCCTTTTTTTCTTTTTCACTGCAGTATACACTATTGAAATTGTTTTTGGCTAATACAATTTAATTTACATCCTTCATGTAACAATAACTTAATGTGAATTGAAGCCGGCATTGTATTTAGCTTTATTTTCGTAAGTAATTTGTATTTAGACATTACTTATTAAACTACTACCGAGCGTAATGCATTATTAGCACGTATGAATTATATATATTTTTTGTATCTGTGTGAAATGTTTATTTTACATTTTATTATATTAAGAGCGCGGGGATAAAGTATTTCGTAAACTTCAAGTTTTCTTTTTATTTTCTCACGTTAGCATGTACGACCGAGCTGATGACAAAAGTGCAGTATCCGGACCTTCTTGCTTGGGACATATATTGTCTTAGAACACGGGAGATTCGGACAAAACTGTGACATCAGAGGGTCACGTGCACCAATCAGCACATCGTTGTCTTATGTCACGGGTTGGGGTCCAGCAATAATGTAGACATGCCTTTAAGAGGATCCTCTAGGTGTGTTCCTGGACCTTTCTTAACCACTGTTGGTCTTGATTGTCACTAATACTCGAATAAATTGAACCTGGATGATGAGGAATATGCGTATTGTTTGTAGTTAACAGAAGACGATACACGTTTGTAGGAAAAAAAACATTTCAGAGACTCTCTGCACTTATGACTGCAATTGTAAGAGTTCAAGATGTAGTCCTTGCGCCACTAATATGTCTAATTTATTTACTTGTGCAAACTCCGTGAGTTGTCATTATGACATTTACTAATAAAGCAAATGATTTAATTAAATCCATTAAAGCAGTGAAATTAGATGCTACAAGTAGATAGTATGTTCTAGGACAAAGCACTAAAAAATGAAATTTTTTTAAAAATTTACAAATAATAGCTATAGACATATCCCCTGAAAATTCAGGAGCTATAAACATATTCACTGAAAAACTTTTGGACTTGACTAATAAGTGTGTCAGAATTTTCGTCTAAAAACCCCAGCCAGTTAGAATATAAAAAATAAATATCTTCGGAATATTTTTAGGGTATATGCTTGAATACGCTGATATTTTTACGGGAAGGAAATCAGGGGTAAATATTTACCCACCTGAAAATATCATAAGTCATAAATTAATCAGAATCACTGTTTTAAGAAAATAATTTTTGAGTTTTTATCAGATAACTCTTTTCAAATACTTATTAATCTTATAATTATTTCAATATTTCATAAGTGCTATTATTTTGTTGATATCAATCTATTGTAATGATAACTATAACATAAAATCCAGTTAAGTGTTATTATTTATTGAATTCATAATTTTTAAAATGTGATTTAGTATTTATATTACAATGCTAACGTGTTTCCTGTGTACTGTTTCAGATTTCATGAAACCGTTATTAAGCCAGGGAATATTTTTTAACAGTCAATAAATTAAATAAACATCTAATTATGAACAAATAAACAAACTCTATGTTGTGTACAGACCTACGACCGTGGTACAGACTAGTTCGCGCCGCATTCTTTCAATGAATCGTAACAAAACTTGAACTAAAAGCGTTGGTCCATTTGCATGTGATAACGACTTGAGCGCAATAATATTATTAATTATAACTAGTATAATTATTAATTGATTCTGATTTAAGTATTTGCCACCGGTATTTACAACCTTTTACGGACAGCACTAACAAACATGTACGTAAAAATATGAACAAAACATAAGGAAGCTGACAACAAATAGACATAACATAACCTACAAGAGAAGTAATTGTATCTTTCAAATTAATTTTCACACACTTCCAGACATCCGAATTATTTGAAATTTTGTACAAATATATTAAGAATCGATAACAATACAATTATTTCACAGCTATGAACTGGTATTCTCGCCCAAAAAAATTTAATCTGGCTGCACCAGAAAAAATTGATTTAAAATTAAACAGTTTTGAAATAATTACTCATACGCTCATTTAATTTTAAGACTAAGAAATAAAATTATAGCTAGAAAAATAAACGCTTTTGTAACAATATTAGCTAAAAAGTTAAAAATAATTTTTACTGTAAAAAATTCGTTAAACAGTAATGGGATGTCCTCTACTTATTTTTCATTTACGAATACCTAGCGATAGAAAATTTAAAGACATCTTATATCAAGCAGCCAACGTGTGTGTATATATATGTATAACATTTAGGAAATTCTTTGGTTAATGATTTTATTCTTGTATTAAGCTTATTCAAAAATTAAGTTAAGTACACTGAATTGTGGGACATACTAATGAGTTAAACAAAAGCTTTAAATTTAATGATTGTTTTCAACTTATTTAATTCATGTAGCTACAAACACTTGCTATTTAAATAAATTTTTAAAGCTAATTATACACACACGCTGACACGCACATATGTGTATATTAATATACAGTTTGTCCATGCTATTTTTTACAGTTAACCTCGATGTCCTCGATCCTAAGAAAGAGCCGAATGTAACCATAATTTATTTTTAATGTGTTGCACATATACGAATCAGTTCTCTAGTTTAATTTATTTGGAAGCTATTTTTTGCTCTGGTAATACTGTGACTCTCTCGTCATACCTATATTACTTATAGAATCTGATCAAAGTTATAAATATAAATAAATACATTTATAAAAATATGCTGAAGAGTGAAGTAGTGAGATCACTCGCCTCAAAACGTGGTGTTCCGCGTATTACGTGATCGATTCTCTGCGCAGTCGACCTGATTTTTCGCATGCGGAGGGTATTCTCGGAGATATTCTATTATCCCGCCCCTACATTCCGTTGTAGCTCCATCTACATTTCATTTCAGGGTCATCTGAACGACGGGCATAGCTCCCGAATGATGCTGGAATCACAATAGCGCGACGGACGCGACGCCAATAATAAAACTTGTCAATCAGCGTCGAGTATTTTGTGACGTCAGTGCGTCAATTTATATATTTTTTATTCTGAAACTCAGAGCATTTAGAAACCGTGATAAAGTATGTACAAAACGTTGTAATATAAAAAAACTGTATTATACTTTATATTGATAATGGGATATTTGTTTTTGGAAAGTTCATAGGCCTTGTTTACAGGTCCACCAACGTCTGACGTTGAAAACCTTTCCGGGAGGTACACGTAAAATTTCTGAGACAAAATTTGTATTAAATACATCCATTACAATTTATGAAATTTTTAATATTGAACAAATATAGGTTATTTGGATTTGTTTACATTTTAAAAAGTTAATTTTGCTTCTAAGAGGCAACACTGCAAGTGCAGTGCAGCAGTAGCAGTTGTTTTGTCAAAGATCGGTTGTTTGGTTGTTTCTCAAAACAACCGGTTTGTTTATTGGTTATGGTGTTTATTTGTTAACTTTATTTAAACATTGACTGCTTTAGAAAGTTAAAAGCGTTATGTTTCGACGAGCCTTTTATTTCATTGAGATTGGTAAATCATATTGCAATAGTGTGAACGTAAATAAAAGTTCACTTGCAAAACTGAGGAAATCGACCGGGTACACCTTCGCCAACTGTAAAAAGGCATTGCAGATGCACAATAATGATCTAACACAGGTAGTTATTGTAATATTTAGAAATGCATAGTGTTTCATATTATGTGCAGTGGATTCAAAAATTCACGTAACCTATGTACATATTAAATCTTACTGTATTTAATTGTGAAGGGTTCTGTCAGCAAGGGAACTCGAGAAGGCACATGGAGTGTGACATTTTAATGACTGTAGCTTGTTTATTTATTTATGTCACCCAATGGACTCAGATTGTAAGCAAATTGTTTTCTGAGTATAGAGTTCGTCAACAATGGATACAAATCTACAATATGTACACTATATACAATCTTAGGACTAACAATTTTCAATACTGGTTAACTATAGTTCAGTACACAGATCTTGAGTTAATACATAAAGATCACAGGTCATATATAATATTACTTAAAAATCAGTTTTACAAAACAGTCCAATTTCAGACGAGGGACAGTTCTTAACATATCGTGGTAAATATCAAGAATCACTGGTATATCAGTCAAACTACTGATTTGAGTAGCCTAAAGTTTATTACTGGAAAATATTTCTACAGAGGTTAGTAGTAGTACTTAAAGAAAACTGTAGTTTTCTAACTACGAAATGTTCTGTTCTTTGTTAGGTCAGGTTAGGTTACATTGGTTACGTTAGTTTTGAGTAGATTTGGTTTTTTTTACCATTAAGTTTTACATTTTTCGTTTAGTTAAGTTACGTAACCCAAAATTACCTAACCTGATGAAACATGGGAAACTTAATAGAAAATAACTTAACCTAGCCAAAACTAACATAAACTAACCTAACAAAAAACCGAAAATTTTCGAAGTTAGTAATTTATAATTTTTTCTAGATATGTAGAAACATTTAGTAAACTATGCCCTTAAAAATATTAGTATGAGCAGTGATTCTTAATATTTACTCAAGCAAGTTACATATCTTTCTCAGCAAATAGAATATTATTTTTTTAATGTTTTCTTACACTCAAGAATTCATTATCCAAGCCTAATCTAAAATTCTCTGAGAATATCGCAGAATAGCTGATTGACAGTTATTTAAACACTCGCATGTACTTTCATCTGGGTTCGTGAATTACCAGCTTCGGTAGGCTACTAATTGCACGGACATCAAACACAACGGTACTCCACATGTTGCCAATAACGTAGAATCTAGAATATAACCAACACACCTATTACATTTCCTGCCTTACATCCACCAATGCTGTGAACTGTGCACACACAAGGGCTGTGCTGTAAAATAATGACAGTTACACACTAGACTTGTTATCGCCAGAGTTGTCGTGTGTGTCGAGGCTGGTTATGTTCCAGGCAGAGAAGTGGTTGCGAGAGCAGGCTCAGCAGTTAGGCTGGGCCAAGGCCACGAAGCTGGAGGGGCGGCCAACCTTGCAGGGCCTGGTCGCTACTTGCATCGACCGCAACACTGCCGTCATGGTCGAGGTGAACTGTGAGACGGACTTTGTGGCCCGCAACAACTACTTCCATAGTCTTGTCGACACTGTGACAAACACCTGCGTCCATTTCATGAGCAAGAAAGACTTTGTCACGCCACTGGCCAAGGTGAACCATAGCAGAACCACATCATTTTCAATAATAAAAATAATAATTTTACTTGTAGTTGGGGATACGCCCACTGGTAAGCGATAACCTCTTCCTGAATCATCTACCAAACACCTCCTAAACTATCCAACCCTGTTTACAGTCACCAACTTTTCCCGACCTCGTAAGCATAGACTGCCTACCCTGCTCTGTTCTGCTCATCGCCTGCATCTTCTCACTATTACTCCCTCTTCCTCTGTATTCTGCCTTAGTTAACTGGCAGCCTAACTTACCCCAGCCTCTCCCTGCATTCACCATTCTGTACATCCTGACCAGCCTTTCCACATTCTCCTTTTTTCAACGAGTTTCATCCCAGTTTCTTCAGCATCACAGATAGCATACAGTTCCCTTCTTCCTCACAAGCCAGCACTTTTCTCAATTTATTTTTTACCCACCTTGCTGCCCATCTTTGTACCTTCTAGGGGCCGCGGTGGCCGAGAGATCAGACATCTCGTCTCCCACCAAGACGATCCGGATTTGATTCCCGACGGGGTCGGTCCCCGGATTTTCGCATGTGGGAATCGTGCCGGCCGCCGCCGCTGGTCAGCGAGTTTTTCTCTGTGATCTCCCGTTTCCCCCGCCCATTCACTCCGGCACTGCTCCATACTCGCATCACATCACCCCTCACCAGTGCTGAAGACCTCGATGTTGAGCGCTGACCAAAACCTCTTCACAGCACTTTGTACCTTCTACAACTCCCACACCTCCAGTTACAATATTTTTTTCTTTGCTTATGAAAACCAAAATTTGTTCTGGTCCCCCGAAAATATCTTATGTAGAAGTACAATTACTATTTAGAATGTAACAGACTGAATTTCAAAGATGTGCCTTGTTGAATGTACTTATTACATAATGTAAACAAATTTAACTGTAGTAAAGGTGCTTACCTACCTCAAACTATTTCTGGCCCTAAAAATCATGATTGGTCACCTATTTATTCCCTCTAAAACATAGACAGCAAAGTAAATTTACTTACAGCAACAGTAAATGAGTATATGACTACACTTATCCCATTTAAAAAACATAATTTTAACACTTACCCTTTTTGGTTCTTCCGCAACTTTATAATAATTTCTCAAAAACAAATAATTCAACCACAAGTAATCAATTCAAGGAAACAAAATACCCTGTAGACTACAACATATTCCCTAATTTCAGACGGGAGCTAAACAACTACTAAAAATAGACAAACTCAGATGTCAACAAACCACCAATCATGAATTTAAAAATAACCTAAAAAAATTTTGTGTAGTTTCTAAAAATCATGAAACAAGATTCTAACCCTATAACAACAATCAGAGGACAAATTACTGACCCACAAAGGATTGCAGATGCATTTGCCAAGCTCTTCGCTAATGTCTACACCCAAGATCACTGATCAGCCAATCACTTCACACTTTATCACAATCTACCCAGTACAAATTAATAACAGTTTTAGTCCGTTGAAGCATTAAAACAAAGGCAATATACACAACACCCAGAACTACAGGCCTTTATCTTTGTTATGCACATTCTCTAAAGTTTTCGAAAACATTCTTCATCGACATCTGCGTTTCCACATCACAAACCACTTTTTTTTACTTTCAACATGGGTTTTTTCCATCAAAATCTACTATAACCAACCTCACTGAATTTCTCTGACTAATTTACAGAGATATCATTACTCAGAACCAAATAAATGCCATTGTCAAAAGCATTCAGCACAGTTAACCAACAAAATTCTGACTAAAAAATTACAAGCCTTTGGTGTAAACTGAACTTACAATGAAATCTTCACCAATAGAAAATTTTCAGTAAAAATGTCCAGTAAAAATCTCCCAATATTTTTAACGTCTACTAGTCTCCCAAGGAAGGGGGGGGGGTGTCTCTTTCACCACTCTTGTTCAATATATGTATTGACGATATTACAGAAATTATAAAATGCTCTCAAAAACACTATTCACAGATGAACTTAAAATCTGTAAAAAAATTTCCTCTACAGAAGACTGTAAATACTTAGAAGATGATATCAATGCTATTAGCGCTTGGTACTCGAACAACAAAATGAGACTAAATACCACTAAAACACAAGCTGTGACATTTTCCTGGAAATTAAATCAGCCTAGATCACAAAACAATACAAACTTAACGTCATAAAAAAGTATCAATATGTGAGAGATCTAGGTATGCTACTAGACCACAATCCATACTTTCACCATCATGTGAACCATATAAGTTCTGCCTCGAAACTCTTTGGCCTAACACAATTCATTACCTTTGCAGAATACAAACCAGATTCCACCATCAACACATACATAATATTAGTAAGATCAAAACTGAATATGGTTTGGTAATCTGGAATAACCTTACATCAACATATATTAAAACATTAGAAAATAAACAAAATAATGTTCAACAAATATTAGACTAATTCCATACTTAAACCCCCCTAACTGAACTCCAAGATAGGAGAAATTTGCTGGATGCACTACATGTGCATAAAACTCTAACGAACCACAGTCATTCCCCAGAAATATTACACAATTTAGTCTTCAAAACCCACTTTTCAGGAATCCGACCAAATACGTAGCATCACAGTGATGCTCACTAAAATTAATGATATTGGTTGCAGACTTTAAAAAAATTATAATTTCTATGCAAATTTTCTTAACTCCCATTCCAGTTTACCACAATTGTACAAAAATATTAATGAAGTACACAGAAAGTTCGACACTTATTGCTATAGTTATCTCTTTTTATATAGTTAATAAGACCTCTATTCCCTAATAGGCTTTAGTCGGTCTACTGTATCTGCTTTGCAGTTCATCTGTGACACCTTAAAAATTATCTTTAAAACAACTATTGTTAAAAAATTCAATCTTGCGAGTGTAAAAGGTGCAACATGTATTTAGCGTGACTTTAGTATTTATGAAAGCAGATATGTTATGAAGTACTGTATTTGAGTAGTTATTATAACGTTATTTGTAGAATACTGTATCAGTAATTGTCAGTTGTCCGCAGATTCGTTCCCTCAGTTAGCATAGATAATCTGTAATTTACTGTATTTTATTGCAAACTAATACGGTTATAAACAAACTTCTTATTGCTCATTAAGACATTGCAGTTATTCCTCATGGCAAACTGTCGCAGCTGTCCCGGTACATAAATCAGTTTTGAAACATTTATTGAAAATCACAGTAAATTAAAAGTAAGTTAAAAGTCAATAGGCATATTTAAAAGTCAGTAAAAGAGCTCCTATGAAACTGTACATGAATGTACAGAAGTCTCAGAAATAAAAGAAAAAGTAGAAGGGATAGTGAAAAAGAAAATAAATAAAATAAAAATATTCTACAGAAACAAAAAAAACTGTTTTTATTTTATTTGGTTAAAGTCTAGTTTCTCAGTGCTGTTAATTAGTAGTTTTGTTGTTTCTGTAGTATTTTTTTGAATGTGACCATAATTAATTCAACATAAACTAACTTAATTAATTTGTATTGGAATGGTGTAATGCTTCTAAATATTGATCAGTTGATAATGAATGTATTAGTGTGATGTGTGCAGTTCCAACTGGACCAGGATGAACTGAAGGGCCTAGCTAGCGAGGACGGGAAGATGTTGGCAGACCACTTAGCTCTGTCCATAGGCCAGCTGGGAGAGAACCTGTCAGTACGGCGAGCGACATGCCTGCGGGCGGGAGAGGGAGTAGCACTGGTGGGGTACACACATCCTGCAGAGACCACTCAGGCTGGTGTGCTACGAGGGAAGTATGCTGCGCTGGTAGCCCTGTGTGAGACCGCGCAGCAGGAGCGTGCTCTGTCGCTGGAGCAGGTCGGCAAGCAGCTGTGCCAGCACATCGTGGGTACGTTACCACGCTGTGTGCTAGGCAGCATTTACAGTAGTGCACCACCATTACTCAGTGTGCCTCGACTCGCTGCCTGATAACAGCTTGTCTAAGTCAGCAAAACATAGGACAGTCATGCACTCACGCAACAAACATGTTTGTTCTTCATTATGTATGCTGGTACTAACCTGTGTGTACCTCAACCCTCTCTCTATGTTGGTAATATTTCTTTAGTGTTGCATGACAGATTAACTAGTTTTCACAATAACGATAATTTTTAGTGTCACATTGCGCACTTTTATATTATAAATCCAGCATTAGATGCCTGCATGTGAGACAGGGAGTTGGCTGCACTGCCTGAAGGACAGATAGGTTGATACTGGCCAGCGTGGAGTGCTATTGAGCGAGGAGGTAATATGCCAGTGGTGGGAATACAGGGGCACTCCTAGAACTCCACTGCACATCTGCTACATATTTTGTGTTCCTCATGTGCAGTTTCTTCTTCTTCCTTCTTCATTTTTAGTTCAGTATTGTTTGTTAACGTCCAGAATTCATTTTTTCATAACTGAACTGTGGCCAGATTACAAACTTATTGCCACAATTCCAATTGAAAAATATTGATTAGCTGTGGTAATGTTCAATTCTATAATAAATAACATAATCACATTAAGTTACACATGCAAATGAGGAAGTGTAGTGACATTTTGTTAGTTAACTTTCTTATTGTAGTGCAGGGGTAAATGTAGAGCAAAACTTAAGTACCAGTAGACTAGTAGTCTGCCAGTGAAGTATAGGCAGCTTGTTGTTGTGATTGGACTGTGAAAAGGACACAGTACAGAGATGCTAATAGAGCTGTAATGAAGTGGATATTGTCAGTGCTGTGAGAAAACGTACCATACTCTGGTTGGTTACTTAACTCTAGTTTCTGTGAGAGTGAAGTTTTGATTGTAGCCAGTAGCTTTGTTACTATAAAGCCAGGTACACACTTTCCTTAATTTTCTACTCAATTACTTACTTATTTCTGTTCATAAATATTGATAGCTATTTTACACCAGAATTATGTATCAAAACTTCTATGTTGCATACACACTATTGTTGTTTACTCGCAACTTTCGGTACATATAGAAGAATAATATGTTTATGATGTTGGTTGCTGTAATCCATAAAGTATAATTGTAGAATCCCCGAAAACTATTTCACCAAAAAGACACGCGTATGACTCCCAAATAAGTTACGTTATCTTGTATTATTTAGGTTTTGATAACTCCGGCAGCCAATGTTTTGTAGGAAACAAGAAATTTATTTCTATTCAAATCACATTGGCAACCCTGCTTGTGTACTTTGCATGCGCCTTGGCTGAAACTGTGCATTGTGCATGCACGTGAACATACACTATGATGAAAAATAGGACGGGCTCGTCTGTGAAATTAGGTACAGAATTATGTCCGGAGCCAGCGTAGTTGCGTTACACGCTGTCGCAGTGCTACTTGCACAGAATTTGGTTCAGAATTATATACTGAATTATGGATAGTGTGTACCGGGCTTAAGTATACAATACAAATGACAATGCTTGTCACATCGACGTTAAAAAGAAAACAAAACAATGAGAAAAGTAACTTTCAATAGTTTTATAACTAAATCAATTGCAATACATTTTCAAGATAAGATACGGTGCACAAGCACTTACAGAGTGGTACGTGTACTGTAGATAAATACAAAGTGAGGAACACACATTTCTCTGAGGAAGCCCAGTGGTGCAAGGTGGCTGGACACAGCTGTCACCACTTGGTCTCACGAGAGAATTTCACCCCCCTCCCCCTCAACCTAGCCTGAGGCATGTGGTTAGGAAGTATGTCACGTGTTTCCTTGCAGTTTATCTCAGTGCTTCATCAACACCAACACACACTGATACAGGTTACCAAGGGTGGTCTGGCAGGCGAGGCTCCTTCAGCATGTCACTGAGGAGGTTGTCCGGAACAGAAGCTCCGTTCATTACCCGTCCCGGACCACAGAAACACCAGCAGGAATTTCCCGACGGAGGAGAAAAACCCAATACATGAAGTTGAGCGTCAATTATCCGGGATGGTCCAGACTTACACAGTCGCATATTAACCATTTAAGGACTGAATGTGGTGGCTGCTGTAATGTAACCATATTCAAGGTCACCGGATATAAAATCTCCCAACGTTTAGTCATACTTGACACTTTGCTGATTCCTGGTAGTGAAAGTAAGGAAAACCTCAAAACAAATCAATTAATATTTTTACGTTAAATGATTTTCCCAGTAAATTACTAGGCTAGTAAAAATGTAAATCTCTGTCTCTAAATATTATCATCCTGTAGATTGCCAGGCCGGTGAAACTGCTGTTCGTACTTAAGAAATGTCCTCGTCACTAATTCTTCTCTTATTTACTTAAATGCTTTTTTCTTAATGTAATTTTTGCTGTGTTATAATTTTAATACATTGATTAAAATATATTTTGAAGTGTCGTAATCTGCTAACAGATAAAATCAGGGTTCTTACGGTCCTGGAAAGTCCTGGAATTTTGACCTTGTCCTTAAAAGGCCTTGAAAAGTTCTTGATTTAATCCAGTCCTTGAAAAGTCCTTGAATTTTGGGATTTATGTATCTAATATTCTAGCTATTTCTAACGTTGAAATCCTTTCTCAGAAGTATGAGACCATATTGTCTACCGCATTACTTGTGTAATATACGTAATTTACTTGATTATAACAGACATTTTGCAATGTCTGTGAAATTGATATACTTTTTGGCATACCACAGCACGTTAGGTTATACCTAGTGTTTGTTTTTATGTGATCGCGACAAGTAGTAATTTGCAACTGCTAGAGTTTAGTGGCAAAGTTTTTTTGGAAGAGAAGAGGTGCAAAAAAGGGAACTATAGAGCTCTGAAAAGGAAAAGTGGCCCATATGAAGTGCAGTATTTACGAGAGTTTTAAAAAATAAATTACGTGTGAGGTGTGAGAGAAGCTAGCTTGCAGTGCTTGCTGGTAAGTGGAATGTCTCCCACGTTTTTCAAGTCAAAGTTGCCCGACCACTTCCGAAGCGGTGTTATGTACCAACGATCTCGCACTAAGTCGCTCAATTAGTGACAGACGATATTTCACTTTGCTTACTTATTTTTTATTTATTCAGTTACAGATTGTAATTAGTGGTAATTTTGATACCATGAATTGAGTATAAAATACTCTGCGTGCTAATACTTAAGCAGGAGCATGGTATCAGCCATATTTGTTTATATTAGAACCAGTAACAGAGTGAATATTTTGAAAACAAATTGTCTCTCTTTAAAGTGTACTTAATTTGTGATTCAATGTAATTTATTTTCATGAAACTTTTAAATAAAAAAGAGGAGTTCTATTAAATATGAAGGTGTTAATTTTAAACAAAATTTAAAATTTCTGGTTCATTTACCGTAGGTGAAGTTGGGGAGGGGAGGAAACCGTAATAGAAATGTTGCAAATTTAACCTTAAACATTCTAATAAAAATTCGGCTTATCAAATGTCATTTACTGTGGTCCTTGAATTTTAATTGTATGTTGCTGTAAGAACCCTGTAAAATACTTTCTTAGTGATTAAATTAATATGCAGACTTGATAACTATATTTTTTTGTGATAGTATTCTTGTAGGTCACATTGGCTTTGCACACAGGCGAAAGTGAATCAAAAGTGTTTGTTTTGTTTATATGCAGGCTCTGTGAAATTTCACATTATGTCTAATTAGTAATAAATGGCAGACGTAATAATATTTGGAGATTTTTGTACAGTCACTTCTTCTGTAGTAATGATGTTTCTTTAACCTAGTGGAAATAAGCAGTATTCTGTGACAGTTATGCCAGGACGATATCCAGAATGAGTGTTTGTATCTGTCTGTTGTGCTGGAGTTGCAGACTACTGATGTTTTAGAGATTCATTGTTTAATTGCAGTTACAGTGAATTGTGCATGTGTTTGTGTATATTTTCAGGTAGGCCTGCGTGTTTTTATATTGTTTAAGGCTCAGTAGATGTAGATACTGTTCATTAACTTGACAGTGTTTCTGATAAAAAATGAATAAAGTCTTTGTGTAGGTCAAACAGTGATTGCGTTTTTTACAAGATGCTGGGCAAGTGCCATTTCCAAGAGATGTGGTTAAAAGAGGAGGCTTGTAAAGCATGTTTGTGCATGTTAGGCTATGTAGGATACCAATATTAAGTGCTGAGAAGATCATTATATCCAACCAATTTTAATTTATCGTTACTTTTTAATTTAAAAAGTCACCAAATGTAATAGGAATGGGCCCCAAAGGTCACTAAAAGTCATTGATTTTTGGAAAATAAGACCAGTAGACATACTATATAAGTCATACTTCTTATGACACGGTTTCACTGTAGATGTGACTACATTATGAGCTGTTTGTGAAGACTATAGAAGTTTATGCATCCTTTCAGAATGCACACTGCAGAACATGTATATTACATATTGTGGTGGTACTAGCCTCCCCAGTCACCTCAAAAAAGTACGCTATTCAGTTTTCGTCTTATCTTACCACGGCATCACGTGCGGTAGAGTGAGATCTCTCATTTCTCAGGGTTCAGTGGTGGGTCCGAAAGCGTGCAAGTGTTCACTTAAATAAAAGAGTCATTTTTTATTATTTAAAAGAATGGCATTTTATAATGCAACGGTAAATGAACATTACAGCAACATCAAATATAACAAAACGCTTCACCGGTGGGCTACTCCTATAAATGGGTTGCTGTAGCAAGACCAT